>JAHZNF010002641.1:0-10173 GCA_027744215.1 Troglopedetes dispersus
TAGGGAGCTCGTTTTAGAATGAACCATATTTATTCCCGATTGTAGCCAAGGAGTATTTTACTTTATCGCGTTTACCCACATTGATCTACATGACTATATAAAAAGTGCTTATATAACACGATTTGTGTCACACCTCATTTCACACAATAATATCTACCACTTATACCAATGTATCATTTATCGGATCGGGCTGATTTGCCTGTAGTTTACTTTGGATGTGGACATAAAATTAGATAATATTTGGCTGCCATCTCTCAGAAATGTAGTTACTGGGCGGTTGCATTATTATTATAATTTCTTTGGAAAGACTTGTAGAAAGCGGTAGTAGCAGCTACATATGTATATATTATGTCAACCGAGAACCTTTATACACAGTCGAGTCATCGAAGAAGGTGCATTTGCTTGCGGAAAATTTCATGCTAATGATGTGCGATTCACAGATGGATGGAACATTTCCACTGTAAACTCTCGTCCTCTGAGAAAATGACAGAGGCACAGGGTAAGTGCTTTACTTCTTTCAAGGGCGAAGAAAATCACGATATACGCATTTGGATTAGTGACAAACAAAAATAATTACCTATGATTGTATATTAGTGTGACTCCATGCTTATTTTCCGTTATACTCAGCGTAAGGAATAGTATAACACATTAAAATGTCAAGGGTGACTTTTTACTTTGATTCGATGAAAGATAATTTGAAGATAATTTTGCAACAACCAACCTAAATTCTTTTTGCTGCCACAAACCCTTCAAAATCGAAAGGAAATCATACCTTGTCCAACAATTTATTTCTCGGAGCAATTTCATAAAATTTTTCCATAAATCAATGTAAAATCGATACCAATGAATTTTTTAGCAAAGACAACAAAGACTATGCTCACAATTTTTTCTCGCTAATGTGCAGCACACTGCATGGCAATTGGCAATACACTTTTTCAAGCATGATAATACGGAGACGTCTGAGGTGTTCCACTGGATAATATAATTTTTCTACCTGTGCTGACATTTGCTCCTGTCCTTGTTTAATACAAACTACACTAATATCGATTTTTGAACTTTGATTACATTCATTTTTAAGGAAGCCTCATAAACCACTATTTCACTTAGCTTGATAGTTCGGCATTAAAGTTTAATAATTTCTTTTATTCTTTAAGCAAGCACTTTCTTGTGGAGTATGCCAGTCACAATGGCTTACTGCGAACACATATAAAGTAGAGTTCAAACGCTCGGTACATGAAAGCCAAATACTAAGTTTTAGTTAAAGGAGTTCTCGTTTATTTTCCAAATCAGCAGCACCATATGTCCACCAACATACATGCAACCTACGTAATATCCGTTTTTTATTAAAGTTTTATTTTCCATGCATATCTAACGAGTGAACCATTTTTTACATGAGAGTAGATACATAATACGCCTTGTATTTATCGATTTTCTAACCATGAACAAAAAACTGTAGAAATCCCTTTACCAAACAACATTAGAATAGTAGCAGTTTACTTCTCTAGGAGGCTAACATTTTTTGTCGCTTGCACATATTTTTGGAACTGTCAGTCATAAAGGGCATCGCATATTATGTATGACACATAACAAAACACATACCGTGTTGCTTTCTCATCACTCACTCGATCCAATTCAGTACAAGATTGATGCTGCATAAGACACGAGAAGGTGATAAAAAACGCTACTCCGAACTCTTTGTCTAGCGCAGCGGTCATTCCAGAAATTAGGAATTCTTGCTACATCTCGGAACGGGATCATATCTATTTGTTTCAACAAGAAATTCGGAATGCGAAAACAGTATTACATATAAAACATTACGCATTTCGATTTTTTCATTCTCGAGGCAGCGAGAAGCTTAGCTTTCAACCTTAATTTTAAAAGCCTCAAAGTGTCTTTACATTAAAACAATTCATTTAAAATAATTGAAGCTGGCCGGTAGTGTTAGGCAACTTTCACAAGCACCATTATGGCCCTTGCTCTTCTTTTGAACCAGCGTGCTGGGAAAAATAGCAAGCCAGGAAAGGGAGAAAATTTTGGGTGCAAGTTTACAGCAACCTTTGCTCTGGAAAGTTCAACTGTAAAACCGTATGGGAAATTATCTGGTCAGTTGGTGGTTGAAACTCCCGCTCCACTTTTGCACTACGGTGAGTCAATTATAAAAAATAATATGATAATATGAAATTTTAGATTTCTCAATTTACCCCAGTTTCTAAACTGAAGTTATACTTAGATAGTCTTATTTATAAAATCGCAGGTATCCGCGTCCAATACGAGGCAATATGCACGCTAAAGTTCGAATCGAAACTTGACAANGAGGCAATATGCACGCTAAAGTTCGAATCGAAACTTGACAACCGTGTGAGGAATCATTGCAAATATGGCAATATCTTGGAAGGCGCCGATAACAAAGCTGTTGTAAATGGCTATGTGGAATCTCCCGTCATGCTTGATCTCGAGCCCATCACAAAAGGTCGGCTTTGGCGGAAAACTGTAAAATCGCACAGATAAAGAAAAATACGCTTAAAATAATCTCGATTCAATTTTATCTTGTGTAGCCGATGGAAATGAAAATCGCCCGTATGAAATGCCGGCTGGAACGAACACCTACGGCTTCACTATCACAATCCCTGGTTACATGCTTCCTCCATCATTCAAAAACACATACGGCTCTCTATTTTACAAGCTTACGGCATACATGAGCTCCGAGAATGGAGTTATTGTCCAAATCGGAGAGAAAGTTCTCAAGTTTGGAGGCTACTATAATCTCTCCCTCAACTCAGCTGCTGCAAAGCCAGCCACTCTTGAAAGATCTGTGAAGCGATCAATGTTTAGCGGGAAGAAGCTTGTCAGTGTCAAGTTGAAGTTGGATAGTTGTGGATATCTGCCTGAAGAAGTACTTCGCTTCACGCTGGAAGTACAAAATCCTAAATGTTTCCCTTACAAGATGAGCGTACAGTTGCTGCAGAAAGTTACGTACGCAGTGGATGGAACAAAGAAAACCACAGTGGCCATCGTTGGCAGCGCTGAGAAGGAAATAGCTGAGCCAGAATCGGAAAACTCATGGGATGGATCGTTTAAAATTCATAAGATGGCAAGTCCAACCTATTTTGGCAAGAACACAATGTACACAGTTTCTCACGCTGTACAAGTAAGATAATAACTTATTATTTACGACGTATATAAGATATGTCCCAATTAGATTGACCCTGTATTTTGAAGTAGTGTAGCGCCTAGTAAAACAGTTCTTATTCTACAAGTGGTGCATCAACAAAAAAAACGGTTTTGGGCATTATGCAAACGGGCATACTCCAATCGTTCATCCAAACCCAAAAACCTTCGGGGATTCAAGCAAATCTGGAGGAAACTCAGCGCAGACATCGGGAGAAAGTCGGGAAAAGCAGTTATGGGGCACGCTGCGAAAGTCTTACGCAAAACGGGATACAAAGGAGTGCGACAAGCTTTAAAAAATCTAAATAATTAGCTACTTATATCCTCTGTCTCTGCATAAAGTATGAAATTGGTATTGTTAAATTAAATCATTAAACCAGCCACTTGAATACAGGGTCAATCTAATTGGGACATTTCATATGAGAGTTTATTTGTCGACCAATTGAGAAATGACATTCAAATTTCAGTTCAAAGTGAAACTAGATGACTACAGTGCGATTAAAGCTGACCAAACAGTTTTTATTGGGACAACAAGAGAGTCTGTGGAAGCGTTAAGTACGGCCGTGAACAATATAAATCTGATGGGAGAAATAGTGGACAGCAGGATAACCGAAAGACGTGGCTCGACAGCCTCCAGTAGATCCACCTCTTCGAACAATGGTTCATCGGTTTCCAGACCACCTACGTATTCCCAACTGTCATCTCGGATGTCCTCAATAGAGACATGTTGGTTTTAATAATTTGCACAGATTATTTAAAGTGGCACCACACTACCACCTCAGCCTAATTATATGAATATTTTAATTGCTTTTTGTAGTGCCTCCAGGATACGACGATGTACCCGACGATGGCAAACAATGTACAATCCCAGAAAACGAGGCGTATCCACCGGATAGCAATGAAGATAAGAATGCCAACACTACAATTTCATAAAAAAACCGGCACAGCCTTGAACTTTTAGTGATCTGTCAAATAATGATAACCAATCAAGGTTGGCCAGTTGGTGATGGCGTTAATCATTGCTAAAATCATATCTTTACGCGCGTCGTGGCTCGACGCGAGCACGTCTATAATATTAAAAGTATTCATAAAGTGGTATTAAATTAATATATAATATAATACGCTTTTGTTCCGCTTTGCTTCAATATTTCAAGTTCAAAGTCAACCTCCCCTGCGACTACTTAATCTAAGCGAACAATTTATATGTGCATTTTTATAGTTCAAAAACTCATTCATATTCCTCAGTCACAAATGTCGTTTTATGAACTTGTTAACAAATAGAATTCGAATTTTAATGACCACTATTTTACATACAATCTATACGAGTGTGCTTACACATTTGTAGGTAGCTCTGTATTTATTATTATATTGTTTATGCAACAATGTGCATAGCAAATCACATTAAGACGTCAGTTAACTGACGTTTGCCAGTCTGCTTTTGTAATGACATTAAAATGTAATATGTTTCGAGTTTCAATCACAAAGCGTAAAGACGTAACAAATGAATTGTTTGACCATTAAATTGCCTATTATTTAATGTAAACTCTAAAAAGTGCGCATTGAAAAAATGGGTTGTTAACTTCCAACAATAAGAGTATACATGTGGTGGCAACTCATTTCTGCGCCGACAGACGCAGTTACATAATGTATTACATGATGGGGAGAGCCGTATCCGTATGTAATTATAATCACAATACAATGCCCCAAATTTTTCATACACGACGATCAAATACACGACTGACGACTTTTGCGAGATTGTTTGAGTATCTTTCTTACTCTTTTGCACATTAAAAATTTAATGCCTTTTGGAATTTTTGGATTAGTTGTTGGCGACCTGCGTGTACATGCCTTTCCATAAAGCACAGCAACTACAGAACACAACTGAAAATACTTCAAACATTCGAAAGACTAGACCTATAAACTTAATCAGCCGTGAAATTACGCATGCACACACTACCACCAACGATGCATTATATTACTACGACGGGCTTCTAAACTATGGGGTCGTGCATCATAATATTACAGACCGTCATCTGGATTGGACAGGATCCAATCCTGGAATTATTGTTTTCTTCATCACGAGTGACTTCCCCTAATTGGGTTCGTGGAAGCACTTTGCGTATGCGCTCTCTCTGCGTTATCAGGTTCCACGATTCCACGCCAGTAATGTGACAATGGTCAATCAATGTTGTTGATGATCGGAAAGTGAAGGTTCTTTGATATTGCACCGGCATACATAAACCGTGTGTTTACTCTGCTTTCTCATGAAATGACCACCCAACAGAAAATAAATGCGAGTAGGGTCTATTATGATGAATGAACTTTTCATGGTGTTATCACAGGTAAATCAGCTAGTGACATTCGCACTTGCTGTTATTGTTATTATTGTTGATTCATATTCCAATTAAACGAGATAAAGTGAGACAAATTCAATGTTAATCCCTTTTTCAGTACATGAGCATTACTTGCTAGAAGTAACATTATTTGTGTACATCGAACACTGGTACATACGTATTTATGACATCATTGTGAATTTATTTGCAATAAAGGGGATACGTTACACAAACGCTAAAGATAGAATCTAAATTCCTAGAACAAACAATACTTGAGACGGGAACGGGAGTTTAAAATGCTAACAGGCAGCGCTAGAATTGACAGTGCTGCACAAGCTTCTCTTTCACGAACAACCCGACTGACTCAACTCGATCTGTAAATGACTCTCTTGCTCAGTGTCATCGATTTAGATAAAAATTGACCATGTTTAAGTCGCTGAGAATTAATCAAGCTCTAACGGGAGGCATTAGTAAGAATATTAAACTCATCAACTACTTAAATCAATCAAGCTAAAAAGCCAATAAAACTTCACAATTACTTTCTGCACCTACAATAGTTGCTCTTGGTGGATTCGGTTTTGGATGTGCACTTGCCTGGACCGCAACAGCCTTGCCAAGTCTTGAAGAGACTGGTCAAGTCGGTCCCATTACCTCCGCCGAAAAATCATGGATTGCTAGTCTTCTAACTGTATATTTGAAATTAAAAAAAACTGAGGCTCTTTCCGGTAGAAGAAAGTGAAGTGAAACTTGCTCATCCTCATTAATTGTTGCTACTTTATTACAGATTGGGGCATTCCTAGCTTGTCTCATAAAAGGATTCCTAATGAATGATCTTGGACGGAGGACGAGCCTCCTCTGTTTTTCTGCAGTTGGCCTGCTGGGATGGCTACTTTTAGCTTGCGGGACGGAACCCATGTACATCTACTTTGGAAGGGTCTTCACAGGTAAATTGTGGGAAAGAGTTTTTTATAAATCAAATCTGACTGAATATCTCCTAAATATAACATTTAAAATATCAGTGTTTCCGAAATTTGTAATTGATGGAGGTGTGTGCATGTAAAAAGGAATTTCGATTGGAGGATACACAATAATCGTTCCTGTTTATATAAGTGAAATCGCGTCTAAAGAAAACCGAGGTTCACTTGGGTCTCTCTTCCTGGTCTACCTGTGCCTTGGAAAATTATTCTCGTGAGTTTGAGCCATCGTTTTGGCATTCACAAAAACTTCATCTAGAACTAAATACGAGTGCATATATTCTTAATCAATATAGCTTCTTTTGACACAAAATAGGAACGGGATTGGAATTCTCTTTACTGCAAGCACCGCTTCATTTCTATGTGGTTTGCATCCAGTTATTTACTCAGTTCATTCTACTTCTAATTCCCGAATCTCCAGTGGTACTAGTAAAGCAAGAAAAAGAAAAAGACGCGCATGTTGCGTTAGCTTGGCTTGAGTAAGATTGTTTGCTTCTAGTATGAAATATGTATGTACTTATTAAGATTTAGGTTAGATGAAGGGTTATTTCTAATACTATGAAACGTTTGATTGCCTATGTAGAGCCCGAGGCTTTCACAAGCCGTATGTCATCTCCAAGGCCTCTGCCTCGACCAGTGTGGATGGCGATGAGATCACTAAAAAACTCGAAGACGTAGGTTTTGGAACCGCTTCGCTTGAACTGAAATCAATCAAGAATGCTCAGGATTTTGATTTATTTTTATTTAAAGGGTATATTGTTCTCTTTGATGTTTTCAGTTGAAATGGACAAATGCGGCTTCTTCTTCACAAGCACAAAAAGTAACCTTCGGAGACTTTTTTAGATCTTCAGAATACTGGAAACCTACTTTGGTAGTACTCATTCAGATGTTTCTCTCGCAATATTGTGGGATAAATGTGTCCACATTCTATACGGTGGAGATATTTCGTATGAGTGGCGACAATCTCATTGAAGCAAAATTAGCCACGGTGGTACTTGCTATTATCCAAGTCATCGGCTGTCTTCCGTGCAGTTTTTTCGTCGATAAGTATGGTCGCAAGTTGTTGCTAATGTCATCTTTCCTGGCTATGGCCGTGGCTACCGGAGGATTTGCCGTTTACTTTTATATGAGAGAAAATTACTTGGACATTTTGACGGAAAATCCTGCAACGGGTTGGGTACCATTAATTTCTTTGGTTGTGTTCAATTTGGCGTTCTCATGGGGGGTCGGATCTATCGTTTGGATAGTTATGTCTGAAATCCTACCGCCACAAATTATTGGTGAGTTCAAATTTTTGGTTCTTCTTTGTTACTCATACGTATCCTCTCACATTGATTTGTTGAAAATATAATTTTTTCCATTGTCCTTGAAGGTCCCGCATCAGTACTGGCAAACGTTGTCTTTTGGGGTTCTGCATTTTCTGTAGCCCAGGCATTTCAAATGCTCAAAGACGATGTTCCCATGTATATCTGGTGGGCTGCATTTTCGATTTTCAGCATCTTGGGTTTCATGTTCAACCGAAAGTATGTTCCAGAAACGAAAGGACTGACTTTGGCAGAAATTCAAGCATTTTATAAGAAACCTTCGAGTCAAGATAGCAAAGAAAAGGAAGTTGTATAATCATGCATCAGATGAGAAAAGTCAACATATCAGTATTTCATTTATTTATTACCTATGTTAATTTTATGTAAGCGCAATTAAGCTATCCGCCTACTTTTCCACATCCGGGAAGGTGGATGTGGATGGGTACACAAGACTAAGACTACTTAAATCTAATCTCTTTCTGACAAAAACACATTATGAAATTATGTCATGTATGTATGGTAAATAATAAATGCTACGCCAAGGGGTTTGATCGTCTCAAGTCTCAATAAATGATTTTTGTAATTAGTTTTATTTCCGTAGACTGCATGTATGCATCCATAAGAAATCTGCTATAATATAATATATGTATTTACATGCAAAAAAAATTGCACAGCCTTATTTTAAATTCTGTATGATTAGTCTACGAACGAGTGTGTGCACTTCTGTGTATTTACATGTGGCAAGTGGCAGAGGCAGAGGTGATTGGCGGTGATGTTCATGTTCACACAGTTCGCGAGGAGAGAGAATAATAATGTCGCTTTATTGCACATGTTTCACTTGGGCCAAAAATTCTGAGAATGAGTACAAAAGAAGTAAAAAGTGCACCTAAGTCAAAACACAATCATTTTGTTGACGTTCTTTCTTGCAGCAACAACTGATTCTTTGCAGTTTGAGCTGTTTTGATTTTAATTGGTTTTCATCTGTTTTGAAACCGAAATTCCTGGCAAAAAAACAATTTAATTTATAGCAGTTGCTTGTTAGTGTTTCTAAAGCTTTTAAAAAGCATTGGACAAGTGTGATATTGTCGTGTAAAATGGGTGGTGGTGGTGGAAGAAAGTCGAAAAAAAGACTGCGAGAAGAAGAAGATTACTTTGAGGAAGAGGATGACGAGGACGATGGAACTGGACAAGGTAATAAAATAAAATTCCAAATGCTCATTATTGCAGTCGATTCGATTTAAATGAAGAAAATTTGAGACGTAGCGAATTTCAAAATTTGGTATTTGTCATTCGCAGCACTATAAATTTTTGCATCTTGCTTTAATTAATTGCAAGCAAGTATTGATTGATTAATCAAATCACGAATAATCATTTCCCACTCTCCTAATTCTTTCGTCTTAACCATTCATATATTATAATTATTATAATTTTATATCACGCATTTACATACTTTGATTTTTTAATTTATAGAATTTGTTCCTGGAGCTGCTAAACGTGACGCAGAGGAAGGTGGTGATGCTGGTGAAGCTCCTGAAGATGAGTACGGAGCAAAGGATTATCGTAATCAAATGGCACTCAAACCTGACCATGACTCTAGGCCCATATGGATTGTAAGTTTAGATATTTTGGCAATTTCACAACAGCTATCCACAAGCAGCTAATGTTGGTTGAATGTTATTTTATTACATTGAATTTATTTTTGTAGGCTCCAAATGGTCACATATTTTTGGAAGCATTCTCACCGGTTTACAAACATGCTCACGACTTCCTAATAGCCATTGCGGAACCTGTCTGCCGTCCGGAGCACATTCACGAGGTATTCTATTGTGTCTCTAAAATTGATATGCGTAGGATAGGAAGGATGAAATAGGATCTGAAAATCCAAATGTTGGTACATGTGTAACGTTCTTTCCAATTTCTGCCCTGATTATTTATTCATCAACATGAAATTGTGAAAGAAAACGAACGAAATCACTCTACGAGTGAGTATTATTATGTTGTTGTAGATTAAACTGGTTTTGAAGCAAAATAAGTATTTCGTGGAGTCAGGTCATCCGGATGTACTGCAGAAATTGTTAAAAGATCCTGTGATTCAACAATGTCGATTAAGACGCTTTGAAGACGACAATAGTCTTGAGGAATCTAGTATAAAGAAAACTAGCGGAGCTGCAGCCTTAAATTCTGCCTTCAGTTCTGGGACGAATTCTGGCGTTTCCGATCCCTCAAAGTCTGACACTGATCCTGCAGCAGCAGAAAATGGAAGTGTTGGTGGTGCACCAGTTCCAACAGACATTGCTGATTTTTACTCAAAGATAGACGCAGAAGAAGACGAGGAAGAAGAACAGAAGGTCGTATCGTTCGAAGTTAGCCAAGACAAAATAGAAGTGCTTCAGA
>JAHZNF010002642.1:8591-22659 GCA_027744215.1 Troglopedetes dispersus
AGGTAATCTAAAGAGCAATTTTTTTCCTCTTTGCTGTTCCCATACAATTTTACTTATTACTTCTCGGCTTATTGCGCGCTGGACATTGAGCATTTCCAACTGCGCTTTTTATGACGTAAACTTTTTCTTCTCTCGTCGAAACAGAAAAAAAATACTCGCTCCGCTTTGGCTCAGTAAATGCTGTAAATGGAAAAAAGGAGAAAAAAAAAGTTTTTAAAGTTCCTTTGAAAATTCTTTTTTTTTCCTGAGGAGAAAGCTTTTAGCTTTGATTACGTACGATATAACAGTTGGGTTTAGTGCAGTTACCTATTTTTTAGAGGCACTAGACGGCTAACCTATAAAAAACGGCGGAGGAGAATTATTGAGATTATTTGATAGGTTTGTAGTGGTGCCTGCAATAAGTTCCTGATGATCGCTGATGGGGAGGACACCCTACTTCCACCAACTCGAGCAAATCAACTGACGCCTGCAATCTAGTAAAGTCAATTGCAACATGCTCGTCCTCCTTTTTTTTACTTCTCGGTAATTTTACTTTTCAAACTCTTTCGTTTGGAGGAGACCCACTTCACTTCGTGACTTTTTAATACAATATTGACTAATACGACGGGCAAAGTGTTCTGGCTTTTTTTATCGTCTTTCTAGTCTCTGTACTAATAATATACCACTTGCTCCTCTCCAAATAATAAAATGTGTTTGTGTGTAACACGAAAGAAAAAAAAGTCAGAATCATGTCGGCCAACTTTATAGATTTTTTTTTATTTTTAGAAAGACACAAAAAAACGCTTGTCAGGATTCCTCTTTTTTCCTGAGAGAAAAAAGGTGCTTTGGTTCCGTTGTTGACACTCGAAAAAACAACCTATGTTTTTGTGGTGAGTCAAACAAACCAACAGCAGAGGAAAAAATATTATCCTTGCGGAATGCTGACTTGGTGGAACAAAAAAAAGATTAAGCGGAGCACCCACGTTGTCACCATTCCCAAACATTTATTTTGTGTTCCACACCCAAGCTACTTTTATTACAACCGATAATACCATATATTTTTTTCTGCTTGTCAATGAAATTTATAAAAAAAAATCTGGAGAGACAAAGACACGCACGCAAGAAATGAATAAAACACGTGTACGTTTCACGCAATTGTTCTTTTGGGATGATGTAGAAAATGACTGCATATCTAATTTTATGATAAAACACTTTGTTCCTTCATCATCCACACGGAGATCGATTACACACGTTAGGTCAGAACGCAACCATATAATAAAATTTGTGATCATCTTGAAAAAAAGCGATGATGTAAGGATACATACAACATTTTTTTGACAGACAAGTTGTAAAAAGGAGAAAAGAGAGAAAAAAATCCGGGAGACGATTCCTTGGGAATCGTAAAAAAGGAGTTCTACCTTGTGGAATGACATCGGGGTTCTTTTCATCAGGATCACAGCCATCTGAGGTATCCGTTTTGAGCGGAGTGGAAGCCTTGTCCCGCCGTCGTCGATCACGGTTCCTTTTCCTTGCACAGTAGATCCTCAGCACAATGACGACGATCGAGACAATCACAAGGGCTGTGCAAACCCCAATGACTATGCTCACAGTCGGAGAAAGCTGGATGTGAGTATTTGCACGAGGGATTTCTGCAAGAATGAAAAAAATAACATGATTTTTCAATTTCATCTGATGTGTGGTTTTTTTTCACAGGGCTCTATACCTATCCATATCTGTCGCACAACTCAGTCGGCGGAGAAAATAGTATGGTTCGGTGGTGGAACCAGAAAATCACTTCAACTCAATCCCACGCACACACACACACTCTCTCTCTCTCTGAAAAAATATATACGCGTGTAGTAATGTCAACCCTATAAGTGAAATATTGATGCGGATGTCAGTGACTGAGAATTTTCCTTTTTCGTACGGTGAACCGACTTCACTCCAGATTTAATTGGGATAACGTGGTGCGGTGTGTGTATGTCCTATATGTAGATACTGTGTAAAGTTTGTCGATATTTGCATTTGGGTAATATTATTACACACTTTATAGATCAAGCTTTTTTATATTAACTGTAAATAATAAACCACTAAGCTGGAAAATAGGGTAGGAAAATAGCTCCCTCTCTCCTTTTTTGTTTACTCTGTATTACTCCACAGCCGGAAGGGAAGGAAAGTAAATAGAAAGGTCTATATAGATCCTATATATTGGTAACATAATTATTAGGCCCCTATAAAAAATGTTATGATTGCACCTTGCTTTTTTCCTTGCTCCAAAAAATTGATGAAATGAGACAAATTTCGCTGATCTCCACAGAATTACTGACATTTTATACTTTGTTTCCCTTTTCCACCTATTCTTTTAATTCCTTCTAAAAACACTACAAAATAAAAAATATAAGAACAATAGAGTGAAATATAATCCTCCAGGTTCTCTCATTTCGTATCATTTTCATGTTCGGAAAAGTTAATCAAATTATAAATCTACTGTGTGCAATCACATCCCATCTGACACGAAAAATAATTTCTGCTCCAATTTTCTCCCTTCCTAAGATTTATGGGATGTTTCGTATTTTTTACGAAAGATAAATATCCTTTTTTTTTCTCTTTTTTACTTAAACATGGCCTTCAGGAAACTTTTGTGCACCACACGGATGGCATTATTGCGCAGGAGAGGAACACGAAGCATGTGTGAATTAAAAATGGAATGTGGACAGTTTCTCATTCGCTTGCTAAGCATTCTTCAGCTAATAAGATGAGGAAGGAGAAAGCTAAGCCTTTTTATCGGAGCAAAAAAAGTGAACTCTTTTTTTTAGAAAATTGGTGTAGCCTGACCAGTGTTAATCTATCATAAAAAGGATTTCACTTTTTTCTCAGTCCTTCTGATATAATTTAATACTGGAAATTAAAGCTGACGGTTGTGAATTATGGAGGTTCGCTTACTCTCTCAAGAGTGTATTTTATCATCATCAAGAAAGGGCAAAAGTTATATAAATCATTGTACATGTTTTTTTTCTTCCTCAAATACCTGCTGTGAATTTAATGGCAGGTATGGATATGTTCTGCTACAATAAAAACATGTATCCCAAAAATCATATTTATTGTAGGTTCCTCACCAAAAATATTTTTTCTACAATGGTAATAATAATAACGCTCCCCGAAAAAAAGATACACATCTTCAATCAACCTTAATTGCAACAGGGGAAAAAGTGCGAAACCGTTGCATGTATGGCTCTCTTATCTGCCCAAAGAATCTTCCATATTAAATAACCTTTTATATGAGTATACCCACACGACACGTTTTTCCCATATACCATTCCGCCGCCGCCGATCCTTGCAATGAATTTGACACGTCTGACAGCTCACTGTTGTGGCGCTACAATAATTGCTAGCAATCTAATAATAGTCTTGTCAAGAGGATATTTTCCCTTCTGGTTTTTTTACCTAAGCATAAAAAATTATGTGCCGGCAGACAACTCACTATGGCAGAGGATAATAAATAAATAACCATGACATCTCGACGAGATCAATGTGTCCCTAAAAAATTCCTCGGAGAAGAGAAGAGGTACTTGATAGAAATGTACACGAGTGCAGACACGGATGCCACATAACTCATTGATAATTCCACACAAAAAAAGGTCGAGATAGTAGTATCACATCACTGGATTTTCGGAGCAGAAAGGTGTAACAGAATTTGTTTTACTGTACCTGTCTCTCGAGTGCGAATTTTTTCCGGATTTCTCATGGTGAAGACAGACACCGTGGCTGGCTCCGACCTTCCCTTGTTGTTGATCGCGTAGACACTCGCCACATACGACTGGCCTGGTTCAGGATAAAAAAAACAATATTACTATTCATAAATTTATATTAGCGACACTTGGTCGAAACTTGGACGATGGAACAAGAAAAGGAAAGGGTGAGGGAATTGCGTCTGACTGAGGAAATTTAATTTGGGACTAACCTGGTTCAAGGCCAACCACGTTGAATGCTGGAATCAGGTTGGTGATATTTGCTCGGATTTTGTTGTAGTGGCTGTCAAACAACTCGAGCATGAATGACTGCGGCAGGCCACCGTTGAATCCCTCGGTGCAGTACATGAACACGGCATCCGTCGAGTGATTACCGACCGTGCAATTATGCACCGTGTCTGGCCTACCTGTTAATTCCAAAAGGAAACACAAGTACCATTAGAAAAAAGTTGAGAAACATTCTTCGCGTTTCCTATAAAAAACGACGTGACAGGTAAAAAATTTGACACAAGGTCAAACACTAACTACCAAACGAGTTCCTTGCTGCTGGTCTTTTATCTGTAGTCAATAAATGACTTTGGTGTTGCGCTCACTATTTCCTGGTAATTTATTTTTTGAACAAAGAGGAGACAGCTTATTATACTGACACATGGTACAAAAAGTTTACATTTCGGCTTTCCTTTCATGTCCGTTCATTAAGGTCCCTCATTTTTCACTGTCTTTTGAAATAAAAAAGGGAGAACTACACACAGACTTCTTTCTCCACATTTCCACTCTGTATAAATATGACTAAAAGTCCCTTTCCAGACAAACATGCCATACCATTTCAGAACTTTTTTAATGCAATTCACCAAAAATAAAGGAACAGCTCTCCCCCTTTCTATTTTTTTTGCTAATAAGACCTCCAACTACATAGGTACATGTGTATATATTTAGCTCCTCTTCATTCTTCTTCGTCCTGAATTAAAGTGCTACACTAAGTTTCCCCTGATTTTTAACATTCCACTTTTTCACTCTCTCTCAATTCAATGTGGAGAAGAAGGTAATGCCTTGCTTTTAGGTATAACAATCACTGTCCCAGAAAACACACAAGAGTGCCAAAGCAATATAAATACAGCACTTTATGTACTTGCAGAGAACTACGCGGGGCTCAGAAAATAAAACTTTCACATCTCCCTCATTTATTCCTTTCTCTTTGATGTTGAAAAGGTTGAACTTAACAGAACAGAATAAATTAGACATGCAATAAGTTCCTTTATCAGCAGGTGTGCACCACTGCCACCAGCACCAAAAAATATATACATACATATATTCTGACAGGGTTATATTGAAATAGGATAGAATGTCTACGTAGAAGTATTTTCTTTCCGGAAAATGTTTTTCACATGAAGAGCTTCTCTAGCTTAGCTACTTGTCCTTCATAATTTTTTATTCTTTTTTGTTGTAGTTTTTATACGCATGCATGACTTCTTGCGAGCTGGTCGAAAAATGGAGGAAGTTCGCCCTGATTTTTATTTTTCTCTAAGTCAACCATTTCAACTGCTGCTCCATTCCAATAATAGATCCAGAAGATTTAGAACTTACGTAACACAACTCAACTTTATCTTGACACTTTCTCCTCACATCCTTCTGCTGACGTAATATACTCATTAGCATATATTTTATCGTGAAAACACTGTTGCTACTCCCAAGCATAACTCATTTACAAGGCTAGTCATTTTTTCACAATGTATTCAAATTACTTATCCTTCTTCTGAATTGCCTAGAAAATTATCTAGAGAGTGAATGTTAAAGTATGCAAAGTGAAGGAAGTGACCCATTCCCGGAGTCACTCAAATACTACTCAAGTCCTGGCCAAACTACCGGCAATTTACATATTATCTTCAACCAGTGGAGCTAAGGAGAGACATTGACACGCTAATGAGAAAAGTAGTGCAAGGGATTTTCTAAAAAAGGATTCAGATCCGCATACAAAGTACATATGGAAATAACAATAAAAAGGAGAAGTGAAAAAAAGGGATTTTGTGAACACCTAAATCACTTTTCAAGTGAGCGAATGGTTCTATAGGTACCTATCCCTCATTTTTAAAGGTTGAAGGAGTTGTGCAAATAAATGGATCATAATCGCAGCCCTGCATTTTAATAATGTAAAACGGATAATCAAAATTTCTGTCAGAGTCACTTTTTATCAAAAAGTGGGTCGTATTGTTCCTGCATAATACATTCTTTAATCTAAAAAATCAATTTGTGAGATTGTGGCACACGTCAGCTTCATTCTAAATATTTAATCAACAAACTAATGCTGATTCATAGAGGAAGTCGCTTTCATTTCTGAAAACCGTCCTAACACGAAACAAATTGCCTCCGGGAAATCATCTCATTAACAAAGTAACGAAGATAAACTTCAAAGGAAAAAAATAACAAACAGCTCCACTAATAATCTAAACTAAACTCTTTTTCTCAACCTACGTGTTTATAATATTTTCGAAATACTTAGTGGATTTCATATTTATTACACTAGTAAAAAACGTTCAATGCGCTCTTACGAATTGTGGTTAATTAAAATGAATTTATTTCTAACTTAATAAGTTGAAGTGGGTCAATAAATTTGCAATGAATAAATGTACCCCTTGCTATGTATTATTCATTTCTTGGAAGCACAAAAATAAGCGGGAATTTTCGGAACGTTATGCGGGTAACATTTCTTTAATGAGGAGCGTTTTCCCGAAATCGTATTCTTCCATCCACAATTGACGAGTCTATAAAATCCTAAAATTACAAAATCCTCCTATTTCCTTCTATAAATTAAGCTCTTGCAAGAATAGTAAACTTATTAATTTTTCCTAATTAAACTACATATATGACGACTTATTTTATTACCTTGCCAATTTACATATTGACATAATATATTCCAGAAAGAGAAGTTTAATTACAGAAATGAAAAGTCTAGAGTGACAACATACTGTGGGTACCCACGCTCCTGCAAACACAGTCATCAATCAAAAGTAATTTTAGTATTCACTTGAAAACCCCTTGAAAATATGTACACACTCTCATTGTGACTCACAGTTAATTATTTGGCTCAGTTTCTAAAAAACCATGAAGTGGCGGTAAAGAGAAAAGGCTTTACTCACCCATCATCAAAGAGTGCAAAGTATGCTTTATTATTCTAATTCTGGCTGAAGCACGAACCAAAGTGCGTAAGTTTAACTTCTACATAAAATAAAACATTACTACAAGTTTGAAGAAAAACTGGTGTAGAATGTTTCTCTTTTTGTTCGAAACCAGCCTTTGTAATGGCTTCTCTCTTTTAAAAATTTATTCAGCTTTATCCCTGCATGCACACTTTTCTGGTACTGTGTGCATACCAAAAGTGTGTGTGTAAGGATAATATCAATATTCACGAATTGGCACTGAGCAAAACAAAAGCAGAACAAAATTGAGAAACGAAAAACTTTTTTTTGTAGGTTCTTTCCTTCAGATAGGTAGTAGAGTCAGAATTACATCTAACCAATTTTCATAAACATTTCGAAAGGGTTATGGAAGCATTCTCCTTTACGCAGCCCAACTGTTAAATAAGATGCTGTTTTTGCTGCAACAAATGGATTCAACGAGGAGAACCACCAAGTCATAATGTACGTGAATATTGCGTTTCATGAACTTAAGGTAAAGCTCATAAAAGCTATTACGTTTTTTTAGAAGCTGCAAAAAAGTTAAAACGAGCAACCACGTAAAATAATATTACATATCATAGAAGGAGGTAACATCTTTGAAGTAAATGTTTTAGCAAAGAGATTCTCTTTTACAGGGAAAAAGTACGTACAAAGCTGTTTGCCTCAATTGATATAGCGTACGCTTTCCGTAACCCTTTTCAAACTTTTATTCCTCCGTCCACAATTGCATTTTTTACTGTTATTCCTGACTTTCCGAGAATGGCCAACCAGCACTTCCTATCTGGTTCAATATTTGCTACAAGATATCCCACAGAAAATAAGGAAATTCTCGATTCTACCTTTATTATTCCCACTAAAAGCAAGTAAAAAATATATAATGCTAAACTGTTGCTTGAGTAAAATCTTCCTGGTCGTTGTTGAATGAAATTGAACAAAGTTACATCTATCCTATCCGTGGCTCCCCAGCCAGGAAAAAAAAATGCCATCATGAATGAACATGGAAAGGAGCATCCTCGCTCGGTAAGAAAAATAATCCAGGTACCAGCTTGTGGAATGTCCATCTTATTAAATTTTAAGGAGCAAAAACCGTGGAATAGCAGCTTGGCATAAAATGCCATTTTCCCGGGAAGCAAACTCAAAGCAGCAGAAATTGGAGAGGACAAAGCAGTTTTTATGTGTTTTTGTCATCATCCTGGCTCCTTCTTCAAGGATCTTTGTCCAGCACGCGAGGAAAAAGCTAAAATGCACAACAGAATGAAAAAAAAGACCACCACCGAAACAAAATCTTCCATGTGACTACAACTCACGACTACGACTACAACAACAAACAAAAACAAGATAATTGCTCTTGTTGATAGTTTACCTGCATTCTTCTTCACTACCAGCAAGTAAAATGGGAAAAAAGATACCAGAACGATTTTTTTTTGTGGAGGAAACTGTCGAGCTAAATAAGTTTATATTGTTATTGTGTTCAGGTTCCACTTTTTTTGGCACTCGCCAGAGACAAGCTATAGGAAAAGGCAATTACACAAGAAGAAGAAAAAAACTTTTTTGTGTCTTCTGCACATCAACAAAAACATCTCTCTCGGTTTTTTATAACAACCAAACAACCGCGAAGCATTCCAGGTCTCGCGCGAAATGACGATGGACAATTCAAGCGAAAACGGGAAAGTAAGTGGAGATGGTAAATATTACTTAAAGGACCGAGTAATGAGATGAATGGTCCAGAGACGGAGAAAAGCTAATTTTATTGAATGTCAAGTTAGGGAGTACAGTACAAAACGAGTTGAGGAGAATTCACGCTGTGAGAGTTACTGAATATTGCTACTCGTCGTGAAGTCATGAAGCCACGCAACTTCCACCTAGCTGGTGAATGTGCACGGATACAAGTTATTTTGAAAACACAGTTAAACTAATGTAAGTGTATAGTTTAGACACTATTTCTCAGCATCCTTTCTTATCAGGCGTTTTCAAACTTTCGGCGATTTTATTGTCAACGGAAGTAGAGGTTAATTTTCGTCCTGGAGCAAATTCCATACAGTTTTGGTGCAAAGTCTTGGCTATGATAATGATCAATGTATTCAACTTTTAAGGTTAATTACCCAGATTTGGCGAAGAGTTGAAGCCACAGTGCAGAGGTTCTGGAGCCTCAAAATAGTTTTACATAAACACATAAAATGCTTATTTTAAATAATTTCTTTTTTCGCTCCGATCTTCTTCACCAGCAAATCTTGTTTCGTGGTTTTGTTGCAGCCACTTCGTATTTCTTATGGTCAATCTAAATATAAGAGGGGAAATGTTGAAGGTAAAATAATTTTAAAAATTCACTTCTTTCTCAAAGCCGTTTTATTCTTTGAGTTTTATCCTCTGCTCATTTTACTTTTTCTATATTTAGGAATGAATCTCGGCACAAATTACATATCCCTGTTCACAACCAGTGAAAAGAAACCCTAAAAATCCAGTAGACTGTAACCAGTTGAAAATTTGCATAAGGAAACGATCCATGACTGCTATGACATGGTTTTCTCTCCCTTTTTTTAAAACAATCATCATTAATTTACAGTTTCCCCTTCTCCTTTACCAATTTTCCTTCCACTTCCCTTTTTTATCAACTATTTAGGCAAATATTATATCTCACTTTGGTACACCTCCCCTTCTGTGGGGAAAAATGTATCAAACAAACACAAAGGGATTCTAGGTAGCACGGCTAATTTACATATATTGCCACATTTATATTCATTTTCGAGGGATTATACGGATCCAATAAATGCACAGTATAATACATATCCACGCGTGCCAATAATAAGGGACAACACGAACCGTGTGCATTCAACCTGTGTATCCATTTCCTCCCCTTTTCCACTTTCATCGAAATAAGTTTCGCATTTTTGTTTCAAATTCGTGTTTCCTCCAGCTACAAAGTGGAAGCTTTGATATTTCTATGTAGGAAATGTGAATACAATGCTTTACAAGAATAAACAATAAAATGCGCATTCACTCAAAATCCGCCTGGTTGGCACAATGCAGCTTATTCACATATTATTTGAATCATTGTAGGAACCATTATTGTTATAGTTGAGAGGAAACAAGGGAAAACCACTAACGAATGCTAACACCTAACAAATAATATTCACAATATCGTGCTCTGTTATTAACGTCAGTGATTTGATAGATTAGTTCATTTAGGTGCGCCAGGAGACTTCCTCCTTTATTTCCTTGTTTTTCCCCATCTCTTTTTTCTTGCTCATTCCTGTCGGCACTGGAAAAGCACAGTCGACTAACTAGCCCAGCGCAAAAGCTGCGGCCTTCCCCTCCAAAAATTATAAATATGATCGAGTATCTCTTGTGGAGTTCTCCTTTCTTCTTTTCTCCTCCTTTCCAAACAATAGTAACAATGTGAAGGGTAATAATAATAAGCCGAATGGATTGCTGCTCAATGATATTTTCCAAGATTATTATTACCAATTTCAGCATGAAGCTGAGCATTCTCCCTCCCTCCAAATAATATCACTTATTACATGCGTCCCAATAAGCTCGAATGTACAAGCTTTTGATCAGGATGCTTTGTTCCCGGACCACTTTCGGGGAAAACATGGTAATCATTAACAACGACTCATTGTGTGCACTACAGAAAGGGTGAAACGGTCAAATATCAATTATAGGAATCCGGTTTAAACCTTCTCACACAAATACAAATCCAAGAAGATACAGTTTCATGGAGTGTATAGGATTTTCCTGTTCTTGTTCATACTTCCTTTTCACCACAAAATATGAACCGTTATTACCAGTAACACGGTCAAAAATGTATATTTGTTCGGGCTATAATTCGGCTTGCTTTGGGT
The DNA here is from genome assembly GCA_027744215.1 of Troglopedetes dispersus. NCBI lineage: Eukaryota > Metazoa > Arthropoda > Collembola > Entomobryomorpha > Paronellidae > Troglopedetes > Troglopedetes dispersus. The sequence goes on from JAHZNF010002642.1 coordinate 19,335, forward strand.
TTCTTCACTCTCGAAATTCAAAATTTATATTTGCTCCAGAAAAACACAGAAAATATGTTTACTCATTCATCTGCCGTCGTTTCCGTGTACCTTAGCCTTGACGCTATTCTTTATTCCGTTCAACACACCGAAAAAGCCATATTTCATTTTCACCGAGTCATCATCATCATCNCGGCTTGCTTTGGGTTTCTTCACTCTCGAAATTCAAAATTTATATTTGCTCCAGAAAAACACAGAAAATATGTTTACTCATTCATCTGACGTCGTTTCCGTGTACCTTAGCCTTGACGCTATTCTTTATTCCGTTCAACACACCGAAAAAGCCATATTTCATTTTCACCGAGTCATCATCATCATCATAAAAAAGACCAGAGCTCTCGAAAATTTCCTCTAGTATGCACACAATAAACACAAACACTTCTGGAAGAGCACACGATGCACTGCAGTAAACATGATTATGGAAGAGGGATTGCTGGATTGCACATGCTGACAAGGTTATTTTCATTTCCCTTTTCGTAACCCTACCCTGATCAAAAGGACATTATAGCCTTGACGCTATTCTTTATTCCGTTCAACACACCGAAAAAGCCATATTTCATTTTCACCGAGTCATCATCATCATCACAAAAAAAGACCAGAGAGCTCTCGAAAATTTCCTCTAGTATGCACACAATAAGCACAAACACTTCTGGAAGAGCACACGATGCACTGCAGTAAACATGATTATGAAGAGGGATTGCTGGATTGCACATGCTGACAAGGTTATTTTCATTTCCCTTTTCGTAACCCTACCCTGATCAAAAGGACATTCACGATGAGAATACTTATTGAATCGACCAATGAATAATACAGTGCAACGTGGTCGTTAGAGGCAAACAGCGATGCACTGATAATTTTCTCATACGTTCACTCCCACAGCACAGAAATGCTTCGTGAGAAGAAGCGGAAGTTGTGGAGAGGAGGTTAATGCAAAATTGCATGTCATCAGTGCCACAAAATGTAGCCACAAGCTTCTCTAAATAATACGTTATCAAAAATAATATGGAGGAAGTTGAGTCGGCGTTTTCCTCTTCCTTTCCTATCGCTTGACTTGCTAGTTGTTGTGTATTGAGGTCAGCTTAAAAGTGTTGCTAGTAATGTTCCGGTTCATTCATTTTGCTTGCTTCTAAAATTTAACCCTAAAATTGTATTCGTGGGGACCTGCTCCATAAAACAATAGCAAATATGTGTACATCATTCATTACTGAGAGGGTAACCTCTCTGCGTCACTAACATTTTGAAATGACCAGCATAACAAAAAAGATGAAAAATGTTGTATTTTTATAAGCGTGCTTTCCAATGTAATAAAATAAGTCCCGTATTTAGTCAGGTTTTTTTTGTATCGACAGCTGTAGTTGTAGTACAGTGCCCGTGGTGGAAGTTAACAAGGTACAGTTTGAACCTAGTATGAGCCCAACCACGAACCAACTGACCCTGCATAAGTAAACATTATAAAGTTAGGTTGAAGTGAAAGTGGGTGCACTACATTAACCGTTGGAATACGAAATTTGCAAAGCGGCTTTTGTTTCTCTGCTTGCGCTTCTTTTCCGCCATCACCATCATCAAGGAAAAGCTAATGGTGGTGGTGATGACTGTATTTAATGTGGAGCTGCATATTTTTTTTGTATCGACAGCTGTAGTTGTAGTTCAGTGCCCGTGGTGGAAGTTAACAAGGTACAGTTTGAACCTAGTATGAGCCCAACCGCGAACCAACTGACCCTGCATAAGTAAACATTATAAAGTTAGATTGAAGTGAAAGTGGGTGCACTACATTAACCGTTGGAATACGAAATTTGCAAAGCGGCTTTTGTTTTTCTGCTTGCTCTTCTTTTCCGCCATCACCATCATCAAGGAAAAGCTAATGGTGATGGTGATGACTGTATTTAATGTGGAGCTGCATGCGATCCGATCAAAACTTGTATTTTTAGAATGCGTGTGTTTGCCACCATTTTCGGTTCATGCAACAATGCCTTTCATCATCATTAACCGACGTGAGCAAATAAATATACCACATACGGATCAACCATTCGAAAGCTTAACACTCGGCACAAATAAATGTTTTTTTTTTCTTGGAATAAAATTGCAGGAATACTGGAAGCTTTCACTGTACCAGAGTTCAATGCTCCACGAATGTAAATATGTGTTTGCACAAGCAGAATAAAATACACGGTAATAATATGCAGAGCTCTGGTATGAGTGAGTGGATGCGGAAACCGTAATAAGGCTTGCAGATGGGTGCATGCATGGCAAAAGTAATTATCTTTTTTTTTCGGAAAAATTGTTGTGTACGTTTTTGTTCATGCACATTTATATTTGTGTCCATGGCCAGAGCAGAGACAAATGCTTTGTCATTAATACATTTCTCGTTTGGCTCCCGGCATTCATTTTTCCCCGAGACCGCACGTTACCACTCCATCCACCAAACCCAATGAAGGAACTGTTGCACCGCCGCGTTACCGTCAAAGTCGACTCTTGGAATATGTGCAAAGAAGAGTAACTCAGAATGCCCTGGGGAACTTCTCCATAATATTTTCTCTTCTTTGTCTACCTCGACTTGATCGATTTTAGTCACCCCGGGTGTAAATCGCATGTGTAATTAATTAGACGAGAAACATCATCATGAAAACCTTTGGTCACGTAGTTTTGACGGTGATATATGCACCGTAATTTTTTGGTGCACCGGTGAAAACTAAATGGATGGATGCATGCTTCACCACCATTTTCAAATTTGGAAGGCCATGCAGCAGGGAGCAGTTAAACTCTAATCTAGCTCTGCAACTGGCACAGCAGCTGACTCTTTGGGTTTAGTACGCCTGTAAATAAATTTTTATTAATGAACCACCACTCCACGTGTTGGAGATGTGCTCAACACAACTCCCGTAATTTTTACTTGTTCTCTGTGAGCTAAATTTGCACACAGCATGAAGGAAGTGAAAGTTACCAGAACATTTTGTGAAAACAGGTTAATTTTCCCTTTTATGAAGAGTGAAGGCAAACGACTGTGAAAATTTCCTGTCATTATTATTACTACCACGCGTCTTCATGGGCCACATGCTAATGCGGCTACGACGCTAACTTATTGATGCTCAATCAGGCAATCAGTGTACGGTGACCAAATGCTCTGTTTCATGTTCACCCAACCTAACAAAATGGCATTCTTGTGCTTCCTATTTGATCCATAAATCCTTTGGTACAAGTGCAACCTGCCGATTTTGGGTACAAACTCAGTCTTACAAGAAACGAAGTGAAACAAAGTATAAAAATCTGAAGCTAGACAAATAACAAG
>JAHZNF010002643.1:0-15561 GCA_027744215.1 Troglopedetes dispersus
GTTTTATTATACATGCGAAGGTGATCTAGTGATGGAATACTTTTGAAAGGATACGGGTCGAGCGAGGCCTGACTTTTCGGTAATTCACAAATCTCATAAAACTTCAAGATGAAAGAACTGCTCGATATCTGCGTACGTGTGCAACATGTGAGTTCAAAAAAATTCTACGGGGAAGTCTTTAAGTGATATAATAACACCTTCAGAGTCGGAGTAAATTTATTAGCTTTTAGAATCCATTCATCATGAAGGACCAGAGACTAAATTTAATCATTTGACACAGTTGCAAAAAAGACTTGCAAAGTACGAGCTTTTCACTTTCTTGCTATTATTAATATGTGGCGCCCTGGGTTTGGAAATTACTGTGGATGTGCTATGAGCTCATACTACATGTCTGATAGTAATACATCCGCCCTATTGTCTCAAATACTAGCAACCGGTAAGCTGGGCGGATCTATGTATTTTTGTAATAATTACAGTAAGAAAAGAAGTCATTCAACGATTCATGGGAACAAATGGTACGAGTTTTCATGTAGTTTTATAGTAACCAAACTAGATCAGATAAGTCAAGAAATTCAAGTTATAAAAATAGAGTCCTGAATCCTAAATTTTAAGTCACTTGGTTTCGTTTGGTGCCACACAACCACAGCGCATATGTATGTAAAAATTCTAGGATGACTGACGGAATGCTAATAATCTGGAACGAGTAAAACTGATGCGTTCCGGTGATAACATGTTACGGACTACGTGATGTAGGACAAACTAAAATCACCCCAGAAAGTGCTAGCTGCATGGCTGCCTTTCTGCTACAGAAACGTTGAACAATATAAACAAGATGATTCAACAAAACAAAAAGGAAAGAATTCAACAGGCAAGCAAACATTTTTTTTCTTTGAATTTCAACTGGAGAGTATGTAACTGAATAGCTGTGCACAACCCTATAGGCTGAGATACCTACCTGGAAAAAAGGATAGAGCAGAATGGCTCTATCAATCTCCCCGTTGGGGTAACTACAGGGTTCCTCCAAATAAACTGACTGGACCACCCTCAAAATAGATAATCAACGAACATCTCTATCTCCTCACGGTACTCACACAGGAAGAGTGAAAAAAGGTCTTCATTCGAAAGTAGACATTTATACATGTCGAACAACAATCATTTCGCTTATAAAAAAACAACTTTTCTCATGTTGAGAACGTTAATGAAATTGTTAAAGCTTCCTCCCTTACAAGCACCACCAACGCATGAGCACATTCTTGTTTTTCGTTAATAATAAAACTAATAACAATGGTAATAATAATAACATTTTCTTCCCTTAACCAAGCTGTCCAGATCCATGTGTATTACTTATATGATGATGATGCGTTACCTTGATGCGAAGAAACAGTGTCCCTAATTGTGGATGTAGTTACGAGGGTCGAAAGAAAAGTTTTTCCACGCCTGTACATACATATGAGATGATATAAGGATACCATCATGGATGAGCGGGCAATAAGATTTTATGCCTTAAAATACTGGGTAATTTTCCAGCCTTACTTACTATGATGACTTACTTTTTATAAAATTGCTTCATAAGCGTCCCTAGAACCAAAAGTGCCTTTAAACATTATACAATGATACTGCCTTAGTGTAGAAGAGCGATGAGTCGCATGAGTAAGATTATTACATCACCATAATGGAAGAACAACCTGCGCGATGATTACGTACAAATATAGATATGTTTTTTATTGTTGGATTTTACAACCACCAACCGACGCGACGCGTTGGAAAAGAAGCTGATGAGGTGCCTGTGTGGTAGCCGGTGTTTTTTTTAAATTCTCCCTTTTCAATCTCACATAATAATCATCCAATATACAAGGGTAAAATATTCAGGTTGCACACTCGTTCTCAGTCTGCGACTCCATCCCATCTATTCAATCCGAACCACTCAACTAAATGGTATATTTATTGCTATGCATCGCGTTCCTTACAAATGATTATATAACAACTGGTCTTACCACTAGAAAAAGTGGCTTTTATCGTGTTAATTGTCAGTGAAATTTGAATATCCGCTCTGATTCTTCAGGGTAGGTCCGCATGCCTACTCCTTTCAAAAACGAGAGTATAATCATTAGTCATTTGCATTTAATCTGTTTGGATTTCATTTTCTTTTTTTTCTTCCTCTCTTGTTTCGGTGTTTTTTCAATGTTCATTATTATTCTAATTGTTTTTCATTTAATCAAATAAAAATTGTGTAATTAGGAAACGTTCCTACGAATTATACAGGCATTGATGCATAGGCCAGGAAAAACTGAGTATCCTCATGCTGCAATTGAGTCAAGCATAAAATGAAATGAGAAACATTTGCATGTTATTTCAAATTTCACTTCCGTAATTTTATTGACAAAGGGTGCATAATAATGAGCAAATACGATCATATAGGAGAACATGATGTACACAACTGTTCACCCAAATCAAAGGCAATTTTGGCATATTCTTGCATCAATTAAATTTCACTGATTCAGTTCAGTAAAAAAAATCCTGCTTGCTACAGTTCATGACATTAATTTCGGTTTAAAATCGTCATCTGTTTGGGTTTTTGAAAATTCTCATTTCAAGAAGAACAACGCCCAAAGCAAATGTATCCATTACCTGTCAGGCAAACAGACAATGATGACTTCGTTTATTATAACTTTTTTGTTTGTATACAAAATCATCAAAATTTACTTATATATGATTTACTTATCCAAGACCAAAGGTAAGTACGCCCTTGTCACAAAAACCTGAAACACCTTTCTGAAAGCTGTTTAAAAATTTTGAATTTATTTTACGGTGCCACATGGTGGGTTTAAGCTTGACTTTTGCATTTGTTTTCTTCATTAAATGATCTGGCTGACGTGAGTGTAAAAGCTGTCCAATATTTACTTTTCCTTTTATTTTATTTGTTAAAATCTCAACGAAAACAATTTAAGCATGTACAGAGCACACCAGAAAGACATTTTTAGGATCAAGTAGTGGAAAACAGATCGATAGATAAATACTCTACCCAGAAAAGGAACACCTTCTAGTAAAATGTTACTTTCTAGCATTTAGAAAGATCTACTTGATATAGTAACTTTAATAGGGTAACTGGAGATGAAGGATGAATCTGAAGTAAGATGTTTTTCGATTTTCAGTGAAGAGGAGATGATAGGATTAAAAAAGATACTGAAGTATGTAAAGAAAACATACAACATGCAATAAGTGTTCATAATTCATGGGATTAAGGTACTCCAGCATATGCACTAATACACACCGGTGTTTTCGAGAGAAACTGGAATGAACTGTGAAACCCTTTTGACGTGCACCAAAGGTTTATAAAGATGTACCTTTCTAAAGTTGAAAATGAAGACATCATTAACATTTTGTGTCTCTTTGTGTGAGGACTTAAGGAAAAAAAGTTTTGTTCAAAGGTGTTCGTGCTCAGCTTAAAAACAACTGATACTCAATTCTACAAGATAAGGACAAAAAAACGACATGCAAGAGCGCTCATGATGATTATTTTTTTCAAGGGCAAAGTAAGAGCAACCTGGATCGAGAAGGGATGACTTGACTTATGTTGGGTTACTTCACAGAGGTTACATAATACGTATATTTTACTGTCTGTGCAGGCAAGTTTCGAAGAATGGATTTGCGGGACACAACCCACAGAATAATAGGTTAGGCAGGTATCATTGTCAGAAATTATGTCTTCATCTGTGGGGGCCTCCTGGCTTTACCACCTTGTCCGTTACATTGGTTTACCCTTACAATTATTCTCTTCAACAACATGTGGTGATGATGAGTCCACGGATTTTCCAGCTTACTCAACTCAATCAGCATTTTTCTTCAGTTTATGCCCTTCCAAGGAATTTGAATAAGACTTGAAAGAATTAACTTTTTTCCTTTCATATCAGATTCCGAAGTTTAGATGCTTAGGCCGACTTTTTTTATCCACATACCTTAAAAATGCAGAATTATGTAAGTGCGGAATGAATTCGTTTGACATCATTATAGAGGTGCAAGGTCAATGCTAAGGCTGATTTTCCTTGTAAATCAAAATCTTGGAGGAAAGAGAAAAAAGGATTTTCTGGCTATGATTGTTGACAGTTTCATTTATTCCTTTCTCCATCGTTTTCATTCAATGATAAATCTCATTTCAACATTTTTCTTTGCCTAAAAATAAGTTAATCGAGTCATGGCGGGTTCTTAATAAAATCCAATCAAGGACCTCAATCATATCTCTTGTGGATGTCATTTTTTCTTCCTTTATTCCCGTTTTAATCCTCCAGTGAGCATTTTTGAATTAAAAAGTTCACAAAAAAGTTTTCGAGCAAATATAAAAAAGATCTACTGAACCTCAGTCGATTTCCCATGAGGGTATCTTCGGCTTTTTACCCCACCGCCTGCTTGGGTTATGGTAAACTAGTGAAGCGACTGAGGAAATATGCGTTGACTGGTGAATGCAAATAAAAGCTTTAAGTATTTTTCAATAGGCATAGACAAGGCGCGTACAAGAGTCAAGAGCCGAAGAAGAAAAAAATATTGCCCTGTGGTACACAATGAGCTGCTGACAGAAGAGACATCCACCAAGGATTTCACTTCTTGTCAAAAAGGGATAAGTGAAGCGACAAAAATCGTGTACAAAGGCGACAGCAGAGTAGTTTAGCATCAAACGAATGAATGTTATTGAAAGGTATTATGTAATTGAAGTGACAGACGGAATCCTTAAAAAAAATTGGTACATGGAGAATCCCTACCTTGCCGTATTCCAGTAGTGGAAGTGGCCCAAAACGGTAAATATGTACGACCAACAACATGTACAGACATACAGAAACCTCTTTCGAGAAATAAGTATTATCCACATCTCCAGCATTGTTACCACTTTACTCTTCTTACATATACATTTTTGTATAAAACACGTATACGTCTTTTTTAGGCTCACGGCAAAAGTTGACAGCATTAAAGATTCAATTGATTTGTTAACGTTTATATCCCAACCAAATGCACGTAGGTATTCTCCCTCCGAGAAAAAGCGAAGAATACAATAAAAGTCAGGTCGGGAGAAGTGCAACCCAAATCTAGCTTAAATAGTTTGCGGGCTCACAATAGAACAGTAGCAAAGTGAAAAGAATTTATGTAGCCACCAACCAAGTTGGTAGACCCTCGTTGAATTTCATAAACATTAATTTAGCTACTACATGTTTGTATAAATCACATTCATCACAGATTTTTTGTAATGCATATAAGGAAACCTTGGAAGGTCGAAGATGAAAAAGTCGTAAGGAATAATAATAGGGGAGGGTTTTCCCTGTTCACGCAATGAAAGATGTAAACTCGTCTAATATTTCCTGATACGCTCATACTCTATTACAATGTGACAGGAGAAGAAGAGATAAGAAGGAATACGTGAATGAGTGGGAAACCAGGAGCACGAGCGACAGTGGTAGCACAGTTGTAACCTGATGTATCTAATGATTGGTGATATATTTTTTAGGTATACCTTACCTTTATCACGAATGTCATACGTGTCGTAGTGTCGTGATTCTGATATCCTCCAGGAATGTTTTATAAGTTTGCAATAGTGTTAAAGCTAACTTCCCCAAAGCAGCGTTACTAGAAGAAAAAGTTGAGAGTACTCTTTTCTACAATGAGTTTTAAAAGGGCGATTTCCCCCTTAGCTCGTTAATAGCATTTTCCTTCTAGAATGATTCCAGCCGTCATCATCATCATTTTAATGATCCACCATGAAAAGTTTCCCGATCTTTTTTTTCTATTTGGGAAAAAGAAGTTGGTGACAACAATGAAAAATAACGACCCATCTGGGAATATATCACAAAGATTTTTAGAGGAGTTTGTGAAGAAAAATTCAGTTTGTGTGGGAACCATTACAATTTTCTTACACTCATTTTCACTGGTATCCAATGTGAGGAGCTGGAATTGTAATAATGTATTCGTGCTTTGAGAAACCTACCCATCCTCTTCGCGCCTAACGCGTCTAATCAGTATGTATGTAACCTCCAACCAATTTGAAATTCTCTCTTTGTTGGTTTAGGAAACAGCTTGGGTTAGGAGGATCACAGAGGTAGATCAGGAGATTAACGGGACAGAGAATTGCAACAGCAGTTGCAGCATTGGATGCTTCGGGGTCAATACCTGCATACTGCAGCAGCTCGAAATTCTCTGTCCATATAATCAATTTGAAGCAAAATGTCATGTCAGCCTTTGAAAAATGCTACTTATTCCATTCTCGTATTCTTCGTGGTAAAAACTTCATAAACTAGAAAATGAAAAATGATGTGGTTGACGCGCCAGAAAAATTCGCAACTGAAGCTGATGATGTGCCGTGCAAATGGGTGCATGAAAAACAATAATCGATAATGATGATTTTGTGGTCAATCGCTTCCCTAACTTATATCAATATAAAACTTCATCTGATTATTTCCACCACCATGAATTTATTATACTCAAGATACGTAAACATGGTTTTTGATCGTCTCATTTGATTCCCTCCTCAGTATGCTGCTCATATATGGCAAGCTGACAGTTTTTATTTTTCAATTGTAGACCATGGTCATTGCCACTGGCAGTTTAAAAATAACATAATGGAAATCTTTAGTATGTAGTTGGCATATTTTACAGGATTGGACAAGTAGGTATGTGCTCGATTGTGCTTACATGACTGTATGCGTGCGTCTCGTGTGCACTCATCAACTTCAAATTATTCTATGATTTTAAATTCTTAGCCAGTGTTCCTGTACATGTTTTGTGGTAAAGCCTTTGACGATGACACGTACTATTTCTCATACGCATATACACAAATTACTTTGTATATGGAAAATATTATTTTACCTATAAAGAATTCCTCGTATTTAGTACGTGACCAAAAAAAATATGAAAACTGACCAAAAAAACTTAGTATCATATCCTTCATTTTGATGGGGTAGCTACCTCCATAATAATTTTGAATCCTTCTGATTCTTCCTCTCCGTGTGTTATTTTATTGTTATTCAACTCAAAAGCTCACACACGTCGCATTAAGGAAAATGAGCAGTTTATGAAAATTACTGGTGCCTGCTTATGGCTTTGAAATGATGAATAAAATTTTAAACATAGTATCATTCTCTGTCTGATCACATCTTGTAAACCCTGCTTTATTAAAGCAAGGTGTACTACACGATACCGTTGTGAAAATGAATCTATCTTCTGGCAAAAAACCACAGTAATGCTGGCCGTATTATTGTTGTTGTTTAGAATAATTTCCACGAACATACGAGACGAGGAAGCGTATATCAAAATTTTCAAATAGGTATAAACTATATATATGACATGTACATATTATGTCGTGTCACTCCATGCAAGAATGGTCATAATAATGAGTAACGAAAAACTACAGGAATTAGATTCCCTATTTCATATGGAGAATCACAATATTTTTTTTTTAAAAAGCGAATGAGCTTTTCGTTGTGACGTTTCAGCTTCCGTTGTTGATGTGGCCGTCCGTCCTTTCCCTCTACTCAACTTATGCACATCATTTATTTGATGGTGGAAGGTGGAAGCATTATGAAAATGTATGGAAGATATTTGCAGCCAACAACACATTGTATAATATACAAATGTTGCATTTCAATGCGACATGGTACCGTACAGTTACTCTTTCCTTGCTACTTTCATTACGTACATGACAAGTCACTGTGATTACGAACACTTGCGTGATTTTTATTATATGCGAGTACATATTGTCGAGAAATGAGAGAGCGACAAAAAATGGAAAGCTTCCTCCACGGTTTTTTGCCAACGCTTTTAATGACTATGCGTGCTTCCAGTGGTTAGTCAAAATACACGCTCTGTGATTCTGAGTCACTGCTGGTCCATCCTAAGAAAGAAGAATGATTTGTGCACACGGTGTGCACGACGTGGTGAATTAGGGAGATGGGGTTCATAATTTTCACGGTCTCTTATTATCCATGCAGGGTTGCTTCTTCATATACATACACACACTACTGGCTATTACACTTTCAAGTTAAAACAAGCAAGCACCATTAGGTTAGGTTTCTCTTCGCGATCGGTTCCAAGCCAGTTGCCACTTCAGCGCATGGTGGTAATTGTAATATAAAGTATCGTAATGCGACATAATAGGTGATTATTGGTAGTATGTACGTCATCTTGAATAAACTTGTGTGGAATTGTTAACGCCAGACGCAAATTTTAGCAGTATTTACCTAATTGACAAGTATGGGTTTTACTTGCAATAACTACTACATTTTAATTATCAAGTTTATGCAAGTCAATATCGAACAAAGATTAAAAACACTAATGCGTACTCTCGGAGCACAGTTACACATTGTTATTACTTATCTGGCGATTCAATCAAAGGGCAGCAATTTGAGGGTTAACTTTTTTTGCATGTAATGAGCTGGCTCAAACGTACGTTCTTATCTCGAACGCAAAATAATAGCTTCGCTAGCGCGCAAGGCTCTAAGCTAGCACACTCTGAATCGAATTTCTTACTTTAAGAAAATAAAAATTACCTGGTTTTATACAAGCTATCTTGTAAGCAATAAGTGGGGGAGTTAATGCGCCTGAAATATGTAAAAACTTTTTAACCTAATTCATATACAACACTACTGGCTATTACACTTTCAAGTTAAAAAATAGCAAGCACCAGGTTAGGTTTCTCTTGGCTGCCGTGCCGGGTTATCGAAGGAGCTATTACTAGTATCAGTATGGGGAGTGATATAGCTTCTCTGCCTCATCTTTTTACGAAGAAACAGTTTTGCATCTCTTGCACAACTTGGAGGTGATCTATACTTCCATCTATCTCGTTTAGATTACATCTAACATGTTGTATCAGGGGACTTCTGGGTTCAACATAATGGTTTCTTTTTTTTAATAAAATACATAGTAGGGGTAAGTTCACTCCGTTTACATAAGCACATGGTTGTATAAAATGAGAACTGCTTCTTTAACTTTCCATTTCTTAAAATTTATGTACTTGAAAAAGTTTCAAAAGACGACACGATGCTAGAGGAGAAGATGAAGATTGCAGAAACCCCCTGTTCGTGCCGCGTACGTGCAACGTGCAACTGACTACATGTAAAAGAACTTGAACGAATATAAACTAATACATTTAGATGTGATGATATTTCAAGCAAGGTAAGTCTCAACATCATTCGTATGTGGCATGACCTTTTTATAGCGTATGTATTCTATTTTGCCATTCGCTTAACAAACGCTATGATTTGCGCCCTTTGTGACTCCAAAACGTTGTGAAGGTACCTATGTAGAGGATCTGCACGTGACTGAATTTAGTTAAAGCTACAATGATCTAAAACTTATATATTGCTATTTCCCAAGAGGTCGCAATTTCAGTAAACTGCAGTAGACAACATAAAACACGTTCTTTTATTATTTGACGCTAAAATAGAAATACATCTCTACCAAAAAGGAAGAATCGCTCAACGGTATAAGCCATTGTTGTCAAAGGTTCACATATAATTTTTATTTCTCGCTAATGCTCAATCTAATGTTGAATAATTTTCATTATAATTTTAGCTGACATCTTCAAAATGTATGTAAACTTTCAACGTTATTATTGTGCAGCAAATTTAGTGACAATTGTTCAAACCTAGCTTTCCATACAATTTGCTAGTGTTTCTGTTCACGGCTCCATGGACAGTTTAAGAAACAACTGGCGAAAATTGCATGAAGTAGGATTTGGTCATGAGAAAACCTTTTTTTAAATCACTCAGCCACTTTATCCACATGGATTATAGTGGTCAAGAGAACGTGAGAAGGCAGCGATCATTGATACATCGACATCAACGAATCACTTCCACACACCCACACCACCAACTTTGGTGGTAATATCGAAAAAAACATCGAGCAACCCTTATCGACAAATAAGGCCAACTAACTCCGTGATGTTCCTCCTCATTTAGCGGTTTTCCAGTCTTGTGTGAGATAATCCTAATTGAAAGGGGTTGAGTGAGCATGAGAACAGCAGTTAGGTCCAGTCGTTTTCGATTAAAATCAATCGATAAGCATTTTTAGAGTTTCACGACCGATAAAATACCCAAACTAGACGGGTTCCGAATTCACTGCTTGTCCTTTTGCCTATTGTGCGCAAAGTATTGTGCAAATGGAGTACAAAATGATTTGGGAATTATGGAAAGAATCCTCCATGATAAAAACAACAATGTGTAATATTGTCTTCTAGAGAACGTATAAAAATTCCAGGATAAAATTGTATCAGTGTGTGATGCACAATGCAAGCACGTCATTTTGAAACCGTTGTCGTAAGCATTGGGGTTGCGAGACAAAAATTGAAGTACTATTAAGGGCATACACATCCCAAGTACCACGACACTGACAAAATAGATAGGCATCTCATCTCATCATCTCTGTTTCTTTTCTTGATGGTGATGATCAACAAACTATTGAGCAGTATTTGAGTCGCTGCTGACTAAGTGACTAAAATATAAAAATGTTTCATTTTTATTCTCTAATAATTTTATTTTAGATAAAAACTTCCTTGTCATGTTTGGTTCATGTTAGTTTGGTTTATGCAGCGTGTCGTAATAACATTTTGAAAGTGATTCAACGTTTTCTAAACTTGTTCAGGGTCGCATTGTGGGCATTAATATTTTTCCATCGTTTGTTTGTTACATTTCTTTGCATATCTCGCTGCTTTTGCATTTGCCTTTGCCTGTCGCTGTCATGCTTCCTCTTTATTTTAGCTTCAAACAATGGCTGTACACATCATACGTAGGGCATATATAGTAAAATCTGATAAAAGGAAGTGCGAGAGGGTTTGTTTTGTAGGAGTCAGCCATAATGTACATAATAATAATCTACAGCATTACATATATATAATTTGGTATATATAATGCTATGGCTTATCTGTTCCATAAATAAACGTGGAATTTTGGTTCGTGAGATCCTGAGACACTAAAAATGCATAGTAATAGGGAATCGACAGACAATGGGAATGATTCAGACATGCCGAGTGAATCTGTATTATTAGATGAGGCAAGAGAGGGTGGATCCGCTCTTGAGTTGAGGATCGAGAAGAAAGACAAAAATGCTTGAATGTGACATTTTTTACTCGTTTTTATTTTTATTATTTTATAACTAATGCTTCTTCCCAGCCATTGGTATTCACCATGTATGTGTTAGGTATCTCCTGGAGAGTTTTGCCAGTTGAATTCGATTCTCAGAACCCATTAAAGAATACATGAATGTGTAACCAACTATACGTACATGTTTATGTCTCTAATCATTATATGGCCCAAACCTCCATATAGAATAATAGATGGTTTCGGACCCACAGAATTGTGCAGTAGTGTACATTCTTCTATGAAAGCAGTTTTCAAATGTCATGATAATGACTGGGTTGTCTTTAAGTCATAGCTCGCTGATTTTCTCAGATCAATTAATTTCAGACGGAATCTTCCAATTTTTTAAAACAAAGTTACTTTGTTGCATGCAATAATGACAATGGCCAATGGCACACGATTTTCGTTGTAACCAGTACTTACATCAAGTTCAGGCTAAAATTTCAACGACAATACCGACTAGGTTTCATTCGGCGGACGAAATCTTTTGTGAGAAGGGTTTTGTGCATTTTTCCGAAATTGTGATTCAAGTGTTACTTTGGATGCTGCTTTGTCCCTCGCTTAGTTAAGATGTAATTTAACCTTAAAAATATAGTAACATCTATGAACTCGATGAAACATACCAATAACAACGAAGGGATATCAAGGGAGACATGTGCATTAAAAACCTTCTTTCTCAACTTCATGAGATTTCATTTTGTCTTCAAGTACGTTGTGCACCACAGTTCTGTACTATACCATGGTACTACTCTCCGACAGGCTAGGCTCATAGATAACACACATCTTCTTGAGAACGGTTAAGCAGCACTTCTCAGGAAACGTAGTGGTAGACAGATGAGTTTACTAACTAATTCCCTTGCAGTTCACAAGCTCATTATGACTTATTTACTCATACTTATTGTTATTGCTGTGTGAAAGAATTCTATCCTTTAAGACGAAACAGGCTTCAGAAAGCGTGGTATTTTATTGATCTGGAGGTAGCAAGTTTTTTTTTCAAAGAATTTATTGTGGAGATCCGAGGAGCTCACATACACCATAAAAAGTTTTTGACTCGGATGTGACCCTTTCATCTCACATAATATCTATTCTTGCTTCTTTTCATCAAAAACGATATTTTATGGGGCTATTTTGTGAGTCTTTTTCGTGGTCAATGTTTCATCATAAATATAGTAGGAGCCAAGAGAATCTTCAAACCGCTTCCAGTCTAACACCGTGTTTTCTAATTTTTGTAAGAACCGCAAGCAGATCTCTTCATAAAAAATTCTTGTAACGTCACACACAACACTAGACGTGCTTAATGGAGTACATGCTTTGGTGTACCACCAACCCAACTGATTTGTGTGTTACTAGATTGTGACCAAAAAGGCCACAAAGTTCATATGTGAACCGGCCTTTTGAGCTTCCTACTGCTAGTATCCTCAATATAATATATGGTTTTAGTGATTTCGCGCAGGTGCAAAGAATACGTTGGTTCCTTAAAAAACCTACTACCGTATCAGACAGGAGAGTGGCACAGAAGGTGCAATAATTTATGATTTGCATGTAGCATCAGTATTACAGTATTACATACATAACACCTGGGCTCATCCATATAACTGACATAACTTTCATTTCAAGGGAAAAGTTTTTAACTATAGCAGCTTGCCTTTAGCTACAATATTTCTATTAAACGCCGGAAATCAGCAGACAATAACTAGAATCCAGTTACTTCTTGTAAGCCCAAACATGTTTTGTCGTAAACTGTGCAAGTTTTAATAAAACAAGGATTTAATTTTCAGTCAAACCCAAGATCGCTCTACAGTAGACAATTCCATTTATTCCATATTACAGATACAGAGTTTACCCACCTTGGTAAAATCAGTGCAAATATTTCAATAGGAGCAAAAACTTTTAGGAACATTTGCTACAGAAGTTAACATGCAAAAAACTTAGTTTACTTACTAAATAAACGAAGTTAGATAGGTAGGTGAAGTAGCTTTCAATTCTTTTTCAGACAAAATCTTTTAGATCTTTGTGCATTTTTGTTCTTAAAATTTAAAGGACCTTTGAAGGAGCCGGTAAAACATTATTATTAATCACCTGAGCTTGCAAGACATGATAAAATGGAGCAAATGAGAAGCTACTACATGTATTAAATGATTTTAGTCATAGTCATAACCAGCTCATTGGAATTACAATGACCAGAAACCGCGGTTGAATTGTCCTAGTGGTCTGTATTGGGGATTTGTGGCTTAATAACCTTTGTTGCATCAACTTTTAAGTAAGTTGACTCAAACAGCTCCACTTTATACCTCAATTTCGGAGTAACGGATTAACGAAAATCTTGTAATATAATAACTAAAACATCGAACATATTTAACAATAAAGGTATAAAATGACTTGCTCGACTTCTTGAATGCACTGTAGATTTATAGCTACATACCTTCCCTTATCAATTACATGTCACTTCACTCAGTTACCACTTGAGAAAAGGAAGTTGATTTGAGTAAATGCCTCTGTTAAGTGACCAACTAGCAAATGAGACTGAAATTTTTTCTCACAATGTCTTCTTCCTCTGGGAAGTGTTACATAGCACAATTGCATACTTTTTGCTTCGTGTATTATTTTGATATAAGATAACACTCGTTACAACAAATTCTGTTGCCTATATTACACATAGGTATGAATTAAGTAAGAAAGTGTATTAACCGGAAATCTTAATTGTCGCAGCGCAGTGGTAGTAGCACAATAGAAAAGGAAGGTTCGCTTTGAACCTTTTAAAAAGCGAATGTTGTTAGGTTGTTAGTACCAAAAGTTGTAAAAGAATACATATGAAGCTGCACAAAAACTTAAAGCTACTTGCAAAAGTTGGATTTGCACAGGCTTGCAAATGTGCATCACATTAAAATTTCAAATGTGTGCATACTATATTTGCATGGAATATGATTGTATGAAACCCTTATGACGAGTTATTGCGAATTTTATTCCAGCGGAAAACCTAGAATGCCTTGCCTAGATATGCAGAGATTAAGTAATTATTTTTTTAATTACGAACCTGTTACAAAGAGTCCCAAGAGCAGCAACGTC
Source organism: Troglopedetes dispersus (assembly GCA_027744215.1). Classification (NCBI taxonomy): domain Eukaryota; kingdom Metazoa; phylum Arthropoda; class Collembola; order Entomobryomorpha; family Paronellidae; genus Troglopedetes; species Troglopedetes dispersus. Next base: position 14,178 of record JAHZNF010002643.1, read on the forward strand.
AAAAGCCGTTCACACGTCCCCATATTAAACTCTGTATTTAACGATGTCCGTTTTTTCTCTTGGGCCATAGTTCCCTTGTCCGGCTTAGAGCTTTCCTGTTAGTCCACGTCTTAATGTTCCTCTTCACAGTTAATGTTCAAAGAAAATTCTCAAACAGTTGTTCACAAAATTATTTAAATTATGTATTGCCACATCTGCACATTAGGATATTATTACTTTTCTTGATCCAACTGCACCACTTCTTATTTTTCACCTCATTGTTACAACAATTTAAAGCATATGTATGTCTCTTTCGAACTTCTTTTCAGAACTTATCTAAACTCTACTTATGCTGAAAACGGGCTAAATACATTGTAAAATGATGGGAAGCGGGGGAGTAATTTTTCCGCATTAGACAAAACAAACGAAACAAACAGAATACGCTGAAAATTTTTGAAGTACAAATTTCATGTCATTAAATCAATTGCAGTAGCCTAGAACCAGAACTGTAAAGCTTTCACCCACATAATGTTATGGTACAGAAGATCATGAGAAAAGTAAAACCTTCTCAAAGATTTCTTTCCGGTGAAACAAAACTGGAACAATGGAGCGCCTTCTTTGCCAAGTAAAGGTGCATCTACTTTGACACAAAATGTTGCCGATTAGCTGTGGGTTCAATATTCATGTATGATGGAAGGTCCCAACGTTTCTCTTTTTTCTTTTCCTGAAAAACTTTGGAGTATGTATGGTTTTCCTAATTTTAGCTGTTATCAAACTTTTGATTTTTAGAATCTTCCCTTGACCATCCGTCTGTATTGTTTTAAAAATGTCGACAGCCCCAACCACACAATTGAAGCCGGAACCTTCACTAATTCACTTCGTTTTCTATGAGGAATCAGTGTGTCACTTTTAATGTGTAAGTGTCACTTATCCTTGTATTTTATGAGTCGCTTAAACTTTCACAGGAAAAAGCCTTTTTGACACTAGGAGACGGTTTATGCACTAACTAAGAGTGCTTCGAGAAAGCATACTTCAAAACACCCCAAATGCTTTTTACTTTATTAGCTTCCTCAACAAGTTTAATGCCATTAACTTCATGCTTTTATTTCGTGACTTAGCAGATGAAGGGATGCTCAATTATTTCCATAATTTGTCACGTCACATTAATTTATAAAGTAACACTCAATTGAACTATACTGTTATTATGTTCACCTCTGTTCAAATTTCACCTTTTTATTGAAAGTTCGGTTTGGGGAGAAGTGAGATTTTCTCCAGAATTTAAATTATTAGCCAGATTCAATTTTTCAAGAACGAAATACTAAATTTGCCAAATATGTACGGTTATCTGCTTTCCATATCTTTTACACTCACGTTTTAATTTAAAACGCCAGTTAAACTTAAATGG
>JAHZNF010002644.1:0-16396 GCA_027744215.1 Troglopedetes dispersus
TTTTTATTTTCAATTTTCCTCAGAGCATTCTTCTTTGTACACCAGCTCAACCTCGTCGTCAATGAATCCAAATATTGAAAATCGGAAAGGAACAGTACGAAGATCTGCAGGATCTGTTGGGTTCATGCAGGGTGGTCACCTCAGTGCAGGGTCAGCACATGGGATGAATTCTACTGATGTTCAACAGGAAACTACAATCGAAGACAATGGTGCTACTGGTAAGGAAATATAAAATATAATTAAGAAGAGATCCATTCAAAATGTTGAATGCTTTTTATAAGTAAAATGTTCAGCTGGTGACTGATGAAATTATTACTATTATAATTCAAAATCTAATAATAGTAAAAGTGTTCTCAAATAATTTATTCCTGGACGTATTTCACTCTTGAACATTTGCTAGTTGATATTTACGTATTATCTTAAAAATTAACAACTAGGATTTTTTACGCAGGTGAAACCGAGTATTACGATGAAGATCTCTCAAACAATTACGAAGAGGACGAAGAGATTGAAGAGATGAACTATAGCGTTACAGTGAAGCCCGAAATCTACGCTAATGATGAGGATGACGACGAGGAAGCACTCGAATTTAGTGGTGTTGATCATGAAGATGAGTCAGGAATGTTCCAAGAAGAGGGTTCATTTACTGACTACACTGCTGCAAATCAGCACCACAACCAAGAAGAAGATGAAGGTGCAGACTTTCTTGGATCTCGAGCTTTCAACAATTCCCAACAACAAGAGGAAGATGACGAGGAGGAAGAAGAGCAATTGCAAGACACGTGGGGCAACGAAGAGGAGATTAGTGCCCCAGAACCTGCTGCTCCAAAACGTATCATAATTATTAGAAGAAAAGCTTCGAATGACTCTTCTTCTCATCGAGTTGTAATTGGGACGCCACAAGCTTTAGCTAGAACCACCAATTTTAATACTGGTAGCAACACCCGCAAAACTATTGGTCCCAACACCACCACCAGTGTCCCAACAAAACGGTTCTTGAATGTGGCCGCGAGCCCCTCATCCAGTAAAATTCGAATTCGAGGCACCAACAAATTTCTCACGATACCTGGTCCATCCTCATCCTCAATAGCGAAATCCACCGTGCCGACAACAGCTACTAGCTCCGCATCCATGACAAGTGCAGTTGCTCAAAAGCTTCTTATAAGGAAACCTGGTGCCACAGCAAACGGGACAAGTTCTGTACCACCACCAAGGTTAACGAGCATACCCCCGGGAATCAGAATTAGCCCGGTGCCAGCACCTTCTGCCAGATTTCCGCAAAGTGTTCCAGGTCTTACCTCCTCTGTTGGAAGTGTCTCAGATAAGCGGTCAAAGTATAGGTGCACGTTTCCTTCTTGTAACAAATTATACACCAAGAGCTCACATCTCAAGAACCACTTCCGAACGCACACAGGTAATAATAAGGTTATTAGATTAAGGCTAATTAAAATTACAACTTCCTATTATGATGAAGATTATGAAGGATTTTCTCTTTTTCTGTTGATGATGCTAGCAGGATGACATGACTAATTTCAAATTAGCAGTCTAAAATGTAATACTTTTAGTACATGACTTGTAATCAGTTTACAAAAAAAAAAGAAAATATACGTGTAGGAGTTCATCATTTTTAGTTTAGATACTAAACCAAGAATTTATTTTATTTTAAGTGCAAGATAGGTTTTGATTAAGGAACCTAAAAAGTGAGGTAACGTAAAAAATCTTGCCAATATAATTTTCCGAATTTATTATATATCATGACATTAATTGCTCTTGTAATACTTCACGTTTAAACTGGAATAAAAAACAAAAACATGTTGATATCAACGAGATTCTTCAGCTGCAGAAGCAACTCAGGATTGACACAAACGACCGAACAAATTGGTTTCCTGTTGACCCACAAGTAAAACCTACGACTAACAAGAATGAAATTTCACTGTACACTTCTGCCGTGCGTGCCTCTTTTACCCTCCATATGGGAGCTATTTGAAGGTAGCTAAAAAATCGTATTTTACGAAGTCGGTGAGTTTATGGTAATTCAGACAGCATAACGACTCCTGTGATCCAACATCCGTCCCAGCTTACCCAAGGTGTATTTTCCCCTGGCAAACTAAACCTATAAACACATTTTATCCGCAGTTTTGCCAAGAGGGACATTTTCAGGTTTATTCCATTAAGCATAAAACACGAGTAAGGTCTTTGACCTCACTGACGTACATTAAAACATCCAAAACACAATTAGCTCTTTTTGGAGAATGGATTTTGGAGAACAAGTGAATTTCTCACGCTGATTTTAGAAGCTTCCAGTAATTATTTTGTTGAATGCTTAGAAATGAAAGAAAAATGTTTCATTTCCGCACAATTGCGCAATATGCTTTCCAGATTTGGTAGTGATATCAGTTTACAAGTGCTCCGCCAGGGTCTTCCACTGACCAAATGTTAACCGTACTTGGATTCAACGGGTATCTAGATACTCTCGTTATTATTCTCCAAACGAGTTCAAAAGTAAAATGTCATAGATTCGTTGTAAACTAAATGCTAAGTTCCTATTTTTCCTGCTGAATGACCCTCGAGGAAAATACTGAAGATTACTGTCCAGGAGGAGCTTTTGTTTTGCGTGAACAGTTTTGCAAAAAAAAACATAAATACTAAAATCTCATTAATTACACCCACCTTCAAATTCTCCTCAAGCAAAAACATTTTACTCATAATTTATTTTGTCCATGAACTATGATGCTAGATTATATAGATTAGTCACAAAGAAACAATTTTATTATAGAATATTATCAGTTCGCTCTACGGAAATGAATTTCACGGGGGACTCTTTTTCAGGATAAAAATTTCTTGGAAGCGAGAAATTACCATCAAATAAAAAAAATTCTTGGAAGCGAGAAATTACCATCCAATAAAAAAGTTTCACTTTTTGAATTAAAGTTGTTTATGAAATTATTCATCCTAACCTGTTTTAAGGTGAAAGATCGAAGTGTGGGTGGAGATGCTAACGATGATAAGGTCTTGGGAGCGGATTGCAAGATAAGGTATAACTTCCGGAATGTACGTTGTGCAAGGGAAAATAGTAGTAGAAGAGAGAGTAAAAGTAAAAAGGAGACAAGTCTTGCACTTTATTAATCAAATTCATTAGAACTACGTAACCGAAAATAAGCTGTCTGCACTAGATTCTACAGAAACAACCCAGCTACACCGCAGGAACTTGGAATGGATCACATATTTAAACGTACGTCGTCCAAGTCAAAAAAAAACCTATGCTTGCTTCTAGATAACTCTCCAGTTGATTTTCCAGACAAATTATGATTGATCATTAATTAACTCTAAATAAATAAAAATTATTCTGTGGGAATCACGTCACATATGTTTGAATGGTGCTCATTAGATAAATTTCAACCACTGATTCCGAGTTTGAACACCAAAAGTACTTTTTCAACATAGGAAGTTTGCGAGCTTTTTTGTGTTAAAATTAGACAATTTTGAGAAACTGGTTAACTTCAAAATTTTCGTTGCCACCTTCAATCAGGAAGGTTCGAGTGGTGCGCATAAATTGAGTTTGTCCAAACTCCGAAATGTTAGGGTCAGGCATGTTCTTGATATTTGAGAATATTTTTCGAAAAATAAAATTTTGACAACATATAATCTTGCCCTCTGAAATTACTGTAAGCACATTAATGTATTTTATCTTTCAAAGGATTTAATCAGTTGTTTTAGGAAGATTTCATAAAACTAAAATTTCACAAAATATTCCTTTATATCATGTTACTTATACATATTATTTGGATTTCACCATGAGAGGGAGTACTATCTGACTTATAATTCTCCGGAAATCTGAAGTATAAATAAACAACGGCGTCCAAATGAAGGAATATAATTTTGAACTGGACATACCAGCCACTCGCTAAGGAAAATATTTTAACTTATGGTCATATAACAGTCTTTCACGCGTCAAAGATGATCTGATCTGTCCAGGTGGAGTTCCTCTTGAACAATAATAAATTTGACTTTGAAAACCACCATGAATATAATGCTGGCAAATAAGATTTGAATTTAGGTAATGCCACTTTATAATTACGGCATTGGATTGTTTGTAAGCACATTAATGTAACCGTCTTTTTTGCCCTTCAACAAATTTTAAAAATGGGCGCCATATGTTGAAATGCAAGCAGAAAATTTCATAGATGTAAAAATCATCAAACAACTCTTCTTCACACACTTTTGTCATGAGAAGCAGTATTACCTTTTTTAGGCTTTATACGAAATTTCTAGCATTTAAATAAAGAACGGTGTCCGACTCATGTAAGAGTAAAACCATCCCAAACCTGCATGAAATATACATGGTCTTTAAATTTTTGTTTTTAAGTATTGTTGGTATTTACAGGCCTAAATAAATGAATAATTTCTGCACTCTCAGTTTTTCAATTTGCATTAAGCCCGCCTAGTAGGAGGGTTGCGAATTTGCAAATTAGTGCCTATTTGGGACCATGGTTTTTGTACTTATTTTTCAACGAAATTCGATGAAAATTGGCAGGTAGGTAAAGAAAGGGTGTTTTTTATTTTTTGAAAAACCGTTACAGGTGACCCTTATGACCGTTACAAATTTTATTTTTTAAAAATTAATTATTAAATCGACGTTTCTGGTCAATTCGATGACGCTGATTCCGAATCCGTCAACCGTTTTTTAAAAAAACCGTCACTGGTGGAAGTTATGACGGTTACAAAAATTTGTATTTTGAAAGCACTTACGCATTATATTGCAATAAATTTAAATGCTTTTAAATGAATCATGAATTAGGTAGTAAATAAGTACTGCTTTTCATTTCAATTTATCGTGAAAGTGGGAGGCCAAATTGAAATATGAGAGACCTACTTGAATGAAACAAAAAAAGGGAAAGAGAAACTAACTTTTCGGTGTATTCCACAACTTTTTAGGGGACCGCAGGTCTGCTGCAAACGTATTTAGGATATCAACACAACAGCAAAGTTTCCTTTGTTTGATAACCCATCGGGATTTTCTCACAGGTAAACCAATGCCATGTTGCATACAAAATTAAACCACACGATGAATACCTTCTCTGTACAAGTCAACCTACCTTGTAACAATGAACACAAAGGCACTCATAAATAACAAATGAAAATGGAGTCATAAATAAATAAATAAATAAATACAAAAACGTTCCTTCCCACAAACCAGCGCTATTGCTGAAATAGAAAGGAAAAATAATAACCTTGAACTTGTTTGATCTTGTTTCTGCATCTAGTTGTTGCCGATGGTGTTGTCACAGAGTGCCCCAGTGAGATCAGCAGATAAATATTTTGACTTACTGAAGTCAGTTAAAAAGTGCTTTTGCTTTTCAACAATTATTTGAATAGTTCTTGCTCATGTCTTTCTGTTACTATTTATACATTTATAACACCGCAGAAGTATATTTTGCTCTAGTGACTCCCTTGTGAAAATTTTGTTCATGACTTTCGCAAAAAATACAGCGTCTTTACTAATGAGTCCCCCGTGTTAAAAAATATATTATGTTAAAAATAAAAATTATACGGTTTATTTAACTAACACCATTAGTAACAAAACTCAATACAATGAGAAATTATATTTTATCTAACATTTTTACTGTTTCAAAGTCAAGAACAATTAAAATAGAAATTCATATCAAATAATGCTAGCGGTATCGTTGGAAATTACCATATTTTGGAATAAACATTTTTTAAGACGGGGCCTCATTAGTAAAGACGCTGTAAATATTCTCTCAGTCTACATGCGCAATTTAATTTTCCGTACGCACTTACGGATTGCTTCTTAAATATTTACTCATTACTACATTTTTATTTGCAGAAATCTGAAAGACATTCCCATATAAGATAACAATAAAAGAATACTACATTTTCGGCTTATCATGCTTTTCAACCCGTTTACCTGACCAAAATAAAATGGTGACGGGATTGTGCTAAAGTTTAGTGTATCAAATTCTTCTTGAAGGACCGTAAATGGGTGCCTGGTAAGCACTCCTTTTCCACTTTCTCTGTGCTTTGGTACGTCCAAAACTCAGAAAATAAAGTAAAGTGTTTCCTTCCATAATACTTGCTGATCACGTTCTTCCTTTTTTCTAAGTCCAGTTTCCGCTTCGAGAAGTAGTGATGATGGTCGCGAAACTGTGTTCCGTTCGGTGAAAGTTTACAGAAGATTTATAGATATAAAAATTTGTGCACAAATTCGGACGTGACCACAAAAGTATTTTGACTTTCCACGACAAACGAAAAAAAGCACAACTAAGAAGTCGGAAATTGCGGAAGGTTATGATGACTCCATAAAAATAACTCTGAATCAGCTTATGTATGTTGGGAGGACAGGAATGTGTAGCGGGAGCACGCAAAAGATGGAACAGATCATTTTGTAAAAAGATGAACGCTAACAGGACAGCTTGAGCTTTGTCGATAAGCTTTTTACACACCCAAAAGCTATTATGACTACACGCGTATTTCAGGGGAAAACTTAACCATGCTTTCAAGAAAGAACTGAGTAAATGTGCCACCACCGATGCAGACGGTCCCAAACATTTTTGTTTCTAAAATCCTCCATTTTCATTTTACTCGGTCAATTATTAGACTCAACTGATTCCCAACCTGGTAACCGTTTTTTTAAGAAATGTAGGTGACGTTAAAACCGTTGCAAACTTTCGATTTATAAAAACATTCGGAATTCAGTTTTGTGGTCAATTCGACCACTCTGATTCCGAATTTGGTAATAGTTTTTTAAAAAACCTAGTTTACACAGAGCCATTGACATTATATTCGTATGCTGATCCTATTCTTTACCAATCCTAATGCATCATAAGATTATGACCCATTAAGTAGAAAGTTATGACTGGGGGAAGTTCTAGATTCAACTTGTTTCATGATTCAACTTGTTTCATGATTCAACTGAACTTTCGATCGTGGGAAAGCTAAAGCCTCAGACCTAATTTTACTTTTATATGAAGTTTTATTCATGTATTTGTTGTGTTTCGGAAAGGCCTTATATACCTTATAGATGTGTTATGTGAATATTCTTTTCAGTTCTTCTGTTAAAAATTGTCATTCATAACTGTTCTGAATTATGCACCAACGAAAAAGTTCTAAGCAGATGTAAGTTGTCAAAAACTGTGCACACTAGAGTAACTGGAAAAGCTCACTTTCTCATGACTATGCGTTCACAAGATTAAACTTTTCCACAAAATCAAGTCTACCGCGAAATAACGAGAAAATTTACGTTTGAAAATCTTCTCGTCATTTCCACGCACAATTTCCCGGAGGTATAAATAAAGCTCTCAAGCAAACAACTCCTTCAGCCAGAAATGCCACAAGCAACCTGTGGAAAAGTGGAAGGGTGAATCAACCGAAAAAAACGTGATAAATGTTTTGTTTGTTCTTTTCGCATTTATTTTTGGCTCAGCATCACAATTTTACGATTCAGTAAAAGCCTTGATAGAAAACGAGAAACCACAAAACGGTACAGAAGATAGTATAATTCCCTCGAAAAAGAAAGTTCTGTGGTTGTTGAACATTAGTTTGTGTCAAGTATAATGAGACTCCACTCTCGGTTGTGTGAACCCAAATCACACAGGAAGAGGCATAAACTCGCATCATTCGCTTACCTTATAAGTCACTTTTTGTTCTAGTAAAAAATTTCACTGCATTCAAGTAAACCAATGTAGCTTATGTAAATAATGTAAAAAAATGCTCTCTTGAGTTATAGCTTTGTGTCTCTGCCCAACTTTGATGTAGTTGTTTGTGTCGCCTAAAAATGTAGGTACATTATCTCATAATGTTCTCTTGACTCGTAAGAAGAAACAACATGTCTTTCTGACCCACGATTTGCATAATTTACACAAACAAGTGTAGAACTGTTTACAAAGTAGGTTATCACTTGGACTTGTGGAGGTTTACAGGTAAACCGAACCTATTAACATTCCAAGGTTGGCATCAGCTTAACATTATTTCAGCCATACAAGATAAAGAAGATATTATTATTCTTTACACAAAAACGAATCCTCTGCGTTCTGAACAAAATGAAAGTTCTAAAAACGTTTTAAAAAACTCAAAATTTTCATCGGCTGGCATATGAAAATAAATTGCACTTGAATATCCTTGGATGACAAGGGTAAGCTTTCTCAAAAGTTTATTTGTAACCTCAATTTTCCAATTTCAATTGCCTCAAGCACGAACATCTCAAGAAACTGGGATGATTTAAAATGTGCACTTTCAATTCCTTCTTCGCTAAATTATTCTTTGAATGGGAAATGTCCCGAAAGTGAGGATGTGCCATTCCTAAAAGTTTTACTGGCAGAATGTCAATCTCAGTAATTTTTTGGGAATCTATTCTCGAAATGTATTTTTAACCGGTGAATTTCCGAGTTTACGTGTTCACTTGAACAGGACTAATCCAAGAATTACTTAACTTGTTTGCATGAGAATGTAATAGAGATGTCTGATGGCGGAAAAAGAAAAATCAACAAAAGAAAACTAACGTTCTTTTATTATTTTTATTTCAAAACCAAAGGGTCCAATTTTCAGGTTCACAGACCCTTTTTCTGGCGACGTTTATTTTAACTTCCGCTTGCTTTCAAAATTGCATATTTCAAGAAGATATAAGTTTGTGTGCCAGCTCGTCTGATCATAATTGTCCAGAAACCATGCGGGATTCCGCTTTTTCATTTATTATTGGAGCAGCGTGTGTGTAACTGCCACATCCTAGTTTGCACACGCTCATCATCCAGGATCGATATTTTGGATGCGTCCCATATTTTCGAATGATCTATTTGCTTTCAAAGACAGCAGTTCTACTCAACATCTATGGTTCCACTCATTAATTTTTTTATCATTACGGGTTTCGTTTTAACTTTTATCCATTTGTGCTTTTTGTAATACACATACCAGCATTGATAAGAGGATGGAGACAAAGCCTTTGCATGATTTTTACAAAGTTAAGTGTAGGTGAAAGTTGAACCTTCCGATTTGAAGAAAGTAATCAGTAAAATCTCGTTTTCCTTTGATCATTTGATCGAAAGGGTAGTTTCCTTACTTCCGCGGCTCTGCTTTATTTCCCGAAATTCTCTATCAAAAATAGCAATGAAGTAAAATGAAACTCAGAACAGCAGAAAGATGGTGGAGGTCTAAAAGCATTTTTACTACGGATCCCACGCATTTTTATCAGGATTGACAGCATCAAACAGAATTTTGGGAAATTGAGTTCCATACATTTTCTGGATATCTTCTCAAGTGGTTTTGAAGAAAAGTTTTGTCATTTGAAGGGTGATTAAGACGTTTTTCCAGCGTTTCGTTGTTTCAAATTTCCAGAAACTGTCCTGGAAAATGTTGGAGGTGAGGGAAAGTGGAAGTTAAAGCTAAAAATAGACTTCTGAGATCACGATCTTTGTGATGTCTGGCAATTCAGAAACTCATTTATTTCAGTCTACAAAAATTTGTTTCTTAAAAACAATCCTTCCTTTGTTCAAAACTGTGTTCAGCACACAGTGTGCTGCAGACTTGTCTGCAATTATGAAGAATATTAAGTAGTTTTGTATGTTTATTTAATACCTGATATTTTCTGATTGAGTGGTATTTATAATGTGGTTCGGTTCACCTGATGAAGGATAAGATGCTTGGGGACAATACTTTTCATGAATATTTCAGAGCACAGGTCCAACTGCAGACACATTTCCAAAAATGTTTTCAGGGAACACTTCTATCCAATTTTATAAACATAATCAGAGTTTACCCTACGCAGTAAAATCTAGTTTAGGTAGGACGAAATGTTAACTTTTGTGACAAACAATCCTTTTGATATATACTGTTGTCTCTTCGTGCATGATTTAAGTTTACTCAACCGAAGACGGAATCTCGATCAACGTGACACAGACAAATGTTCAATAAACCATATTTGCACGAAGTGAATTTTCCTATCGAAAAAATTAAAAAAGCTTTATCCACTTGCACCTTACCTCTGTGAAATATATTCTTCTCGAATAGGAAATGGTTATGAGACTGAGCCAAAAATAAATGTGAAACGAGCAAGTTAAGCAGATCACGCATTATTCTCTGTTTACCTCATTACTTATGCTTCCAGGTTTTCCACAGACCGTGGCACTTTATGACTGAGTTATTTCTTCAAGAGCATAATTGATACTTCCTGAAAGTGGTGTTTTGTGCATAAATGACGAGAGAATATTTTCAAAGGTGGTTTGCTGTTTTCCTCTCTATTTAATGGGAGACTAGATTTACTGTAAACTTTTGTAAAGTCTTTGTACATAATCGGTATTCGCTGAATCATTAAGGAGTGTTCCTTGCCCGGATGTAAAAGCACAATGTCTCTTTCGTCCAAATATAATCATAAACATAGGCGTCACAACTGTGGGGTACATGTGGTACATGTACCACACATGGTTTATTTCTGTGTGGTATATACCAAAAGCGATTATGGGAAAATTTTAAGCTGAATCTGAACTATTTAAAAATTATAAGTTTAATTAATATTCTTGGCCATTCATAGCTATATAAATAACAATGAAGAAACTAAAAGTTTGAAGTTAATCAAACTGACATAACCTGTCTGCTTTCCTATTGGCTTTCAAAAACGCAACTGTGGGGTACATGTGGTACATGTACCACACATGGTTTATTTCTGTGTGGTATATACCACACGCGATTATAGGAAAATTTTAAGCTTAATCTGAACTATTTAAAAAATTATAAGTTTAATTAATCTTCTTGGCCATTCATAGCTATATAAATAACAATGAAGAAACTAAAAGTTTGAAGTTAATGAAACTGACATAACCTGTCTGCTTTCCTATTGGCTTTCAAAAACGCGAAAGTGATAGAAAACAAAATTCTAAACTACGGATTGATGCATTGTTTGGAAGTCCGTTGATTGATACCTCTCGGGGCAAGTTGATAACATCTTCTGCAAATTGTTTTCGTGTCTAACAGGAAGCTCCATCATATCTGATATATGTCATTTCATGAATAATTTGTTTATACCAGACTTGTTCACCAACCTATTGACTAGCTGGAAATTTCTGTTATTTCGTGTATCTGGGATGAAAATTAATTTTTCATCCCAGAATTAATTAAAAACATTTCAATTTCTACATTTTGGGTGGGCAAGTTAAGTTATGCTTATTCTACAAATTCCGCTGTAATCGTACATTGTTAGTGAATTAATGAATTCATCTATGCACGCTTTGTTAAATTTGAAAACTGATGTGCTGTTGTAAATAAAACCTGAATGAGCATCAGCTTCCTTTCCATATTCCAATTTATCACATAAAACACACATCTCTTTCTTGTGTTATTCTCCACGCACGCTTCCGCTTCCGCAGGCAATGTGACTCGAGCAACATAATGGTTCACCGTGTGGTTAACATCGTTCCCAGAATCCTATGCTGTGTTGTTTTTCGGAGTGGTGGTGTACTCTTTTCCATGAACATTTTTTTGTAGTGTAGTCTGATGAAATCAGCGAACTTCGTGGATTTTGTTTTCAGAAAACATTACACACATTGCTTTACACTCGTAAGTACACTTTGCTAGATACAGCCGCTCCGCAAATTTTTATATAGATACTGAAGTATTGTTTTTTCGCATCGTCTCCACCAAATAAATGTCTGGAACTGAAGACCCACTTGATTATCAGTCGCCTTCGGACATTACATCAATGAGTGTGGAACTATTTTGTGGTCTCTGGTTATGCAGAAATTATGAGAATGCCTTTTGTGCTGTTAGTACAAGCAATTCCAAGAAGACTAAACGTGACCAGACACAGACTTTGAGTGGCCCTGGATTTCAAACAAAAATGAATTCTACTAATTAGTCAATCTGTTCATTCGAACTCTCCTGTCAATTTCAAAAGGAATGACAAAGTACATAGAGAAGGCAAATCAGATTCAACCGAGAATGTCGTCGCCTCGTACTGCACTACGGAATTTCCACATTAAAGTAAAAAGAAAGTAGTTTTTAGGTGAGCTTGATCTTCAATAATAAAGACACAGCACCACTAAAATTCCTAGTAATCTTAAATTTTGACTAGTACTTCGTGCAAATTGATTAGAGTTAAATCGTTAAATGTCAGCTAAAAATATGGAAAGTCATATTATAATTTGAAAGCCTTGGGAGAAGCACTTGAAATTAAAGTGTGAAATTTAAGTGACAAAAAGCCATTGGCTGGAAATTATTTCAGTTTTAAGTGAAAAAATTACATAGTAACTTATGAATTAACCTTTTGGATGCAACCCTATAGTCCAGTTATCAATTGTTCCCTTAAATATATCTATACTCAATTTCGTTCAGTATTCGTGCCTAAATTAGTTATGTCGTCGATGTGGGAACAAAATGGAAAACCTATTGAAACAAATAAAAATGTACATAAATCATACGCATTTAATATTACAACCCAACTTTTTCACAAGCTTGTAGTAAGCAACAGAAGGCATTTCAGACTGTTCACAACTACCGAACATGATTAGACTAGAAAACGGTTCAATTTCAGTTGAATTTTGGAAAGACAGACAAAGACAGTATGAAGTAGTTTTATATAAAATGTCATCTCCGTTTCCCGCAAATTCTTAGTATGAAGTAGGTTGGTTGATGATCCCAACATAAGTGCAAACTATTCCTCACGAAAATCTGCAGAGACGGATTGTTTTCAATGTTTCTGGCAAGCATCATATTACAAAGCAGTGCTATAATGTTTCCCACTTAATGAATTAAATTAAAAGTTGACATCATGACACTTGGAAAAGCTCCTGAAGTAGAATATTTCCAGAAGTGCGAATTTGAATGAAACATTGTGGCAACTGAGTCAACATTTCTCTCTCTAGATTCAGCACACTGCAAAACATGACTTTTCAATTTCCCGACGCGTCACTTCAGGCAATTTTTTAAGTACACAAACGGCTGCTGGGATGAACCATACAGAACCTTCAGTATTTACCAGGCTTAACTTTTAACCCCTTTTTGAATCTACTACCTGGTCCAAGCTTGATATTGTGATGAGATGCTTACTATGTTTTGCTTCTAATAGCATAAAATATTCAACGTTGGTTGTTTACTTCATCTTTAAATGAAATCTGAATCTCAGGTAAATGAAGGGTGCCCAGAAAGTTAGAATTCAAGATGCAAAAACTTTGTGCAAGGATTTATTATCAAAATGTACAGGGTGACTTTTACAAATAAGGACATGATCCACGAAATGAAAGTGTGTTGCCAACTTTTACAATAAATCTGTTTTAACTCTACAATACACTTTGTACAAAATCTCTTTCCTATGATCGACTAAGTGATTGTACTGTAATAATGGTGGTATCCTTGTGGAACCACCTCTTTTGCACTTCCACAAAAGCATGTTCCCCAATGAAGGCTCCCAATGCTAAGCATGATCCAATGAACAGAATGACAAAGACAATTTGCAGGTTGACAATTTTTAGAGGCTTGTTGCCCTTCCCCTCTTTCAGATTTTCAATGACGGACATAATCTTTTTGTTCATGGGTGTGTTCGGATTAGCTTCGTAATTGGTTACTCCCTTCTTTTTGTGAATGCGAAGCACATCACTCTCCCAAATCGTGTAGATCCCGGTTTCAAAAAAGGACGTTATGATAGGTTGAAATCCTTCCGAGTAGCTGGAATACTTTTGGAAAGCTAGCGCCAGGGTGACCGGCAGAAGTGGATCCGAAGCAGTCATAAAGAATGCGCTGGTCATTAAATCAGCTGAAGCCCATTCCGCAGTGTTGTATTCCAGAAATGGGAACCATCCGATACAAACCGTCTTCGGATTCAAAACCGACTGACCAATACAGTCAATTGGGTTAGGACTAAATTTCAGTTTTTTAGCAATCTGAACAATTAACTGGGAATCATTGGATTGAAAATAGGCATACTCCAGACCCCCAATATTATTCAAAATGGGTTGGTAATCCGAATTTGCAAGTTCCCGGAAATTTTGTGGAGGCTTATCAGCAAAAGGGAATGTCAAGGAGGACATGACCTTGCTTTTGTATGCGGTGCCAATTATTATGGTGAATAGGAGCCAAGCTCCAGAAATGATTTTAACACCGGTAGGTATTCGTGATGTTTGCTCCATTGCAATTTGATACGTTAGAAGTGTGGATGACGTGAGAATTGACTTGCTAATTCTCTGGAAAGAGTTGGAATTGAGGAGGAAGACCATTGTGCCGATCACAGTTAGAAATAAAATAATGATGGAGAACCAAACCTCTATTCCAAATGGATACAAAAATGCTTGCCACTGGAGTTCAATTCTGGGTTCAGCAGTGAGGAAGAGAACCCCAGCCGGGGACAGGGTTCCCACAAAATCAAACACTTCATACCAAAGAAGCTGAGCTCCGATGTACAACGTCAAGTCATAATTCTTTTCTTCTGTTGCAACATCTCCAACCATCCCCGTCCATGTCCCATTTTCTAATAATGTTCCATAAGAGTTCGCTTCCTCTGCTGACCTTGAATAATATGTGAAGTTGAAGTAATGCGATGCTTCATGGATCATTCTGACATGCGAGCCGTCAAACTCCACGTTACCATGCTCGTCCGTACTTTTGGTAAACTGATAAGGTGGAAGATGAGCCCATCCACTTATTTTGAAATGCCTGCCACGAACATTGTTCCCAATTTGGGTGAGATCGGAAGGAAGATTTTCTACCTCTTTTTGGAAACCTGGTTGAAATGGAGCACCTTCGATGCGACACGCAAATTCGTTAGTGTCAATCGCAATGCCCCATTTTTTTCGGAGTTGGTTCACCCTTCCAACTTTCCACAAGTGTGAAAGGAACATCTTTTTGCCAACAAAAATGAAGTGATCCCGTCTTCGGTTTCCGTAAGCTTTTATCCAGTTTTCAATTAGAATGTTGGTTGGGGCAAGTTGAGCATACTTTAAAAAATGGTCAGAGTAAAGTGGAAAGATGATTAGAAATGGTTTTGTAGTTTGATTAGACCTGATGTTTTTGTCGATAATGACACGAAACTTTCCAAAGTATCTTATCCACTGATTTATGTCGTCACCCGAAATTGCCACAAATTTTAAACTGTTTGGTGAATCCATGACATGCTTCTGCTCGATCCAATTAAGAAGTTTAGCCACGTTTTCGATAACCTGGAGCTCAGGAGTTTCCCCTGAATTCAAATTGGAAATTATCTGCGCAACAGTAACAGGAATTCCAAGGAAAACAATAGCCAGTACCGCTACCTTTGAGGTAGCTCTTACGTTTCCCATTTTTAATTGAAGTATATTAATTTTATTTCTTAAAAAAACATTTACTCTCAATTTCCAAAAATGTTCCGAAATTTCAAGTTAAAATAAATTCAAACCAGGTGAGCCTTGAATCTGGTGATGAATGCCTGAGAATATTTTTTTGTATGAGGTAGTATCTCTGGGAGTTTTCCATGTAAGCGCTCCCTTAATTATATTTTATGAGATAAAGATCTCCAGCTTGACTGTCCGTTTAATAACTGTATAATTTTCCGGAAGCAGTAGTGGCGTAAACAATAATTTACGAGTTATCTAAGCATACACTGGTATTATTTGACAGGTAGTAATAAGAATTCTTTCAGGGATGTGAGCAACGGATATTAGAATTTTTAGGTAAACGTGTTACGAAAAGCTTTTCGATTATTTAGGTGCATATTAATTTAAGAATTCATGGTGCTGCCTCGTAATATGTGCAGATGGGGAATGATATATTCTTTCCTCTTAGTCTACTCCCGTTCCTGGAAATTAAATAAAAATTTTAGATGGCAACCGCAACCTCTACTTAGATAGGGCAATTAACCAGCTTCCAGTCACGTTTGCAACAGCGAGTGCACATAACATTTTTAATAACGAGGACGCGCCACTGAAGCCACACTTTCCTTTTCAATAAATTTTCTAATAATAATATGTTCCATAGTGAACCTTCCATGCTAATACGTATTTATTTGTGCCCAATGCGTGCTCCATTAAAGATGTCCATTCGAAAAGATAACTTATGGTGTTTGCGTTTCAACAAAGAGTCGATAATCAATATTTGGAAATATTCTTCCGCATCCTGCTACACATATCTACCATCTGGTTTTTATATCAAGTTACATTGGTTCAATTTTTAATACGTAACTATTGTAACAAAGAAACAAAACATTTGCAGGTAAGCTTGCAAATCTTGTTTATTGTCGTTTAACTTCATTTTGAATTTAAAGTGGCCAAGCAAAAATTTGATGGATAAAAATGAAATGATGGGGTAAAATAATAAACATCCTTGGAGACGCAAATTAATGTATGAAATTGTTGCTAATTAGGCATTAAAAATTAAACCAATGCAACTCGGAAAGAAATCCAGACGGTATATCGTATAAAAGTGGATCTGT
>JAHZNF010002645.1:0-15010 GCA_027744215.1 Troglopedetes dispersus
TTGAGTTTTGATTTTTTATCCTGATTTCACTATTATAGAAAATTTTTTTATTGGATTCATAATAATCAGATCATCTTTCTATTTCCTGGAAATGGTCATGTTTCCTTGGCCGATTTATTTTAATTTTTTTTGAAAGTTTCCTTTTTGTTTTGACTCACACAGATTTCCCTTGTTTGCCATTGTTTTACGCAAAACAAAAACAAAAAAATGACAGGAGTTGTAACTTGTAATTTTTCAATACGGAGATAGATTTTTTAAGTGTTGTCGTGACTTTGGACTAGATCAAGTTCCCGATAGTCATTTCCCGATAAGGATGAGTATGATCACCTACTCTGATTTATTGCACACACACCTCTCATTGTTTAGAAAAAATATATATAAACGGCCATAAAGCACACACCATACTTGCTACACGTATGTATGTTTCCATTTTGAAAAGCAATATTGCCTGAGTACATAATGGTTAGAATGAAAAATGAAAATGAGGTTATCTCCCAATAATATTTTGAAAATCCCCATTTGCTTATCAGCATTTTATCAAATTTGCACAACTTCTACTTACTAACTACTGCTACTACTATTTACCACAACAGCAGAAAAAAAAGCATTTGCAATAATAGTACAGTTTTGCATGAGAGCAAAAATATACAAATGATGGACCATATAATATACTACGGAGTAGTGGCTACACCAACCATCTAATTTAAAGTGGCTACTGAGATGACTGCAACACATCGTGGAAAAAATACAGATAAGCTGTAATGATATAATAGGAGTCGTAATGGCTAACAATGTGATCGGTCAGTGTGATACGCAAGCTAAATATCCCCTCTTCGGCCAGACCATTTCCTCTTTTCAACCTAAACAATAAAGGAGCTACTTATTATCCTTCTGATATAATAAAGCATGGTAACATGATTTAGAATATCTATTTACACTACACAAATGTTTTGATGGACAACCGAACGCCAAACAATAATGGAGCAGACTACTAAAAACAAACCAGAGAGTAGCATTCAAATCGGCTCTTCTACTATGTTGTATAGCTTGTTAAATCTTTTGATAAATTATTTTTTTGAGTAATCATTCTCGTTACAGATCACAGGTTATTGTAGTAGAGCGCATAATAATTGATACACGAGAAGGAGCGAATCTGGTAGCATAATAGGACTGTCGTGTGTTAGACAAGCCTGCTAATCACACAACCTGATTAATTATCATCTATGAACAAATAAATGGTAATATGACAAGTTTGCCAGTCAGTCAAACTGCTACTTCCCATATGAAAATGTGATGCGTACTGCTGCGTGCGTTTATGAGAAATGCCTGTGTGTGGTTGGTGTGGTACAATTTTTCATGCGCCCACTCCTTTTTTTTATTTATTTATTATTATTACCTACCTTAGAAAATGTACATGTGTGTTTATATAATATTATGTGTGCATAAATTAGGTATTTACAATACCGCAGTTCACATCAACCCTTTTTTGGAATTAAGAAAAGAATTGCAAACAAAAAATATTAATAGCAAACTGAATGGATCAATCGAGCAAAAAATATTGTAAGTACATAGCTAATGCAATCATTATTGTTTCTAACGGTAAAGAACCGAGAGAGAGGGAGAAAAAAAATTATTAAGTAAGCTCCTTGAATATTTTTTTGTTTTCTAAAGTTGATGCAATGTACAGATTTTTTGAGAGAGATTCTTTCATTTATTACAGAATGACAGTCAAAAAGTCGGTAAGCAAGTGCGTTTTTTTGAAGATGCAGGATTGTGTGCATTATTGCATTTCTTGCGAAAATCTTGATTGCTCCCTCGTAGCAAATGCATTTGAGTATGGATCCAACCTCCGTTATGCAATTTCGTGTTTTAGTCCGCGCTCAAGATGAGATGGGTTGGAGTAAAGGGATGCTTAGTAAGAAACTCAAGGGAAAAAAATCTGAATTGACCCGTGCCATACTGCACATTAGAGAAAAGATTCCGTTTTAATACTTCTCACAAAACAAATGAGTCATTGTTGTGTGGCCAATAAATGTGAGCTAACGGGAATTTAATTTCTTTCTACTGCTTCCTCCAATACTTCTGCAGATATTTTTTACTTCCCAAAGGTTGGCCTACAAATATCTCTGCATAGCTGTTCAATTCATAGATCCCGTGTCCAAAAATCAGTATTTATGCACCATTTTTTTGACAATTTTATCAATAGACAAGATTTTACTTGGAATCAAACACTTGTGTCATATTTTACCACAAGTCAGGTGGTGTGGAGTATAGTATACCGCACAAGGACAAAGCCATAATATCTTTTTTTGTAGATGTCATATACCTTTCAGTTTCAGACTATTTTGCAGCTGTGACTTATGTCTCATGTATTTTTTTTTCATTTTCTGTTTACCAATCACGTGTAACAAGCTCAAAAAAATCACACAGCCGGCCAAACCTTACGCACCGCATGCTCCAATTTAATTTTTTTTACTAGACCTGTTATTACTTTTTATGCATTAATACTATTATTGGTGTTTGACCACACCCAACTGTTAATAATTGTAGCATAGAAAACGTTTTCAAACGCCCTTTTTACAAAAAAAAATTGTAGAACAGACCACATCTCTTAAATACCTATTTTTAACTATTGTCATGATGCACTTTTTTAGTGTTTAGCACGACGAAATTATGGTGCTTACCTGCACATAAAAAAGCTAATCATTTTTTTCTGCATCATGCCAAACAAACCATTGACTGCTGCTCTGCATATATCCTTTCACTTTTTTTTCTACCTGAGTTGAGAAAAAAGCAGAAGCAGAAAATCTGAAAATTGATGATGGCAAGACTGTTAAGATGCATTTTCTCAAGTTGATGCACATGCACGCATACATAATCCCTTATGAAAAGAATAAAAAATTCTCAAGCAAAAAAAAGCTTCCTTTTTTTCACCGTTTCTGCTTCATCACCACGTTACCGTTATGCATGGTCTGTCATTAATGAAGTAACTATTACAAAAGGTGGATCACTTGTCAAGTGCTCCAAATAAAGCACCACAACAACAGTCGCAACCACAAAACACATGTTCGCAACTACCGCCAACACTCAGCAAAACATTTTCAACTAATATTTAAAGTAACGTTTTTTTCTCTGGTCGCTTGGAAAAAAATAGTAAGGATAAATAATTATTATTAAAAAATAATCATAAAGAAAGAGCGGTTCATGTTTCGTGCTACAATAATATTTTTTTTGAAGATAACAGGCACAACATCACTTTTTTGTGGTGACAGTAAAACGAAGAAGAAGAAAAAAATGGAATTAGTCATGTCCTCTGGCTATTTTTCTTGTGTGAGGAATGTGTCTCAGTGCAAAAAGGAAAGGGGATATTTAAGATTCATAATATATTTTTGGAAGCAGTTAGGAATCGCAAGTTCTCCACCCTTTCCTCTCAACTTCAACATAGTCACACTCAAAGTTTAAGGAGGAATAGAGAATTTAACCTTAGCCTTGTATTTATTTTAGCACATCGACCAGCACGAGGGTTGCGTATGGAAAACCATTGTAATAATCGTAATCATATCTGTGAGCGACGAGTAAGTGGATGTTTCTTGAGTGTTACATTCCTTTTACCAATTCTTCTGACGTATGCATGTGGTGCGGTGTGGCCACACCACCTTGGGTAAAATGTTTGTCAAGTGGTCACCTTTTCAACAAAAATCCCTAATAATAATCTACCTTTTCCTCTAAGGTCACTCAATAAATCCTACATTATCCATAAGAATGTGTGAAATGATAATAATTGAGATGAAAATGTAAAAATGTGATATTATTATCTGCTGACATAACATAATTATCATAAAAATGCAACACACTGATTGTCCATACCTAAAATATCATTTTTTAAAGAAAAAGAACGCTTTTTTATTGTTGACTTTGGTGTGATCAGCGGAATGATTTTGCAACAATTTCTTGAGTGGATTCATCAGGTTTTTTTGTCTCAAAGGTTTTTATTTGCGAAAATGCCGCTGTTCATTTATATTTTTGAGGTACACTCACAGTGCCCAACGACTATCATAAGTTAAAAAATTACAATTGCTGATCTTGATAAGTATTTGACTCTGAACAAGAAAATTGAAATGAGCTGAGTTACAAAAAAAAATCGTTTGGACCTAGACATCCTGACTATTTGAATAATATCCTGAGGCAATTTGAATATCTTGATTATCTTCAGTGTCAATTTTTAACACGTACAAATGTGAGAGAAAAACAAACGGATCTCGTTTTTTTTGTTGGGATTCTTGGGATTTCAGAAGAAGAAAAAAAAAGATTGACAGATTGCCCGGTGGTATTATAATATTCATTTTAGGAGAGGTGGAGCAGCATCAAACCATCTCATTTCTACAAAGCAATATATACTCATTTAAATTTTTTTTCAACATGGATGTTTTCTCACTTTTTTGTACTAGATTATACGAAACTGATTAGGGAAACCTACTATGAAGGTTTTTTTAAAAAGTGACTTCTCCTTGCAAAATATTTTTGTTTGCCGCAACTCCGAAATGGAGATTAAGGCTGAATGACTAAACAGACATTAATGATAATGAACCTTTATACCCTGTGACTCGCTGCAAGTTAAGGTGAGTTATCAATGAGCGAACTTGAAATTCTTAGGAAATCTCTGCAATTTTGTAAGCACACTCTTTTGCAAAATCCATAGTTATGAGATAACTGTAATCCAATTGACAATGGTAACACTATAAAATAAAATTGCAGTATATTTTTTTTCTGAATTAGCCAGTCGTAAAAAATGGAAATAAAGAAGAAAGCAATCAACGCACTATTCAATGCTTCATTTCGTTCTTCTAATCTAACCGTAGTTTTTTTTTCATTGAGCAGAGAAATCCCTTTTTTAAAGAGTAAATGGGATGCGCAAAATTTATGTAAGATATCTTCCGTGATTTTTTTTAGAAAGCAAGAAAGTATTATTAAAAATAAATCAACTAGGGAAAATCTTCAAGAGCCACAATAAAGAACCAAAAATCCTCCTCAAAAGCAGCACTAATTCATTGTTAATAACGCGCATTTAGGTAGGTATCTGGAACTTTGAAGTTATTTATGCCTTGGTGCTTTTATTGTATTCAATTCTTGTTTGTGTATTTACAGCCTACGATTTTCTTCTGTGTAAAATCAGGTTCACATAACTGAAGCCACTTTTCGTTTTAATTATGCGCCTCGGGTACAATTTTACTATCTTAATGTGCACATATAATACTTGTGCGATAGGTAACGCAACGCAATGGATATTATGTTAACATGCTTAGTTGCTAATTAAAATGAGCAAATTATGCTAATAATACTTACAATATACTATTTTGAAACGAGCTCTGCGACATGACACAGCTCATCTATTGCACTTGCACTTTTTTCTTTGTGAAAAAAAATCATGTTTATATAGTGGATAGATATATATTTTTTTCTACCTTTTTTTATCTCAACATTGACATGATGATTAGCAAGTCGCAGTGGTTTTGCAAGCAAAGACTATATTGTATTTTTTTCTGGTGTGTGCTTCATAAGCTTGCTCTTTTGCCACCAACCACGTCCTTGTCCCCCGTTGAATTGCAAATTTATGAAATGAATTTCAATACTAACAGAATCGGCGCGTTTTATCTACAACCTTGGTTCGGTTACTCCGTTACTCATAAATATTTTAGCATTCTGGAAGAACAAAACAAAAATTCTTGTCCTTCTCTTCAGCACAATTATATTTTTCACCTCTTGAAAAAACTAACTGTGGTCATCATCATTGATTGTGTCTGGCACCACACACAAATTACATAAATCCCCAGATTGAAACCAAAGTTTTGAGGTGACCCAACCATTAAAAGGTCTCCCCTCTAAGTAGTATATGCTCACCTTAGCCACTCGAGTGAACTCCTCTTTTTTTTCTGGCATTGCATGACAAGGAAAGAACCGTCCACTGGTAAAAATGGGAAAAGTAATCATAAACGTGTTTTCCTCATCTTCTCTACAGTAACAGCAATTACCGAAGATGAACGAGAAAGAAACAACCTCCGCATTCTCCTCGCCACCACCCTGTTTGCTGCAGCAACTCAATAATATATTACCAAGTGGTCGCCATCTTCATCATCAGCAGCGGAGCCTTAAAAATCTTTTTAGTGGTCACCCGTCTTTTTTATTTCATTCCTCTCCTTTCACAAAAATCTTTTTTGCTTTCTTGTATAACAAAAAAAAATCACAGTATTTTTGCATGGTAAAATGTAGGGACCATTATGTAAAAAAGAATTTACTACTACGACGGAGAGTGCTCGTCATTCTCAAAAAAAAATGGCACATCAGTGAAAAAAAAAACTGACCGGACAACTATACATTCAGTGTGACGATGATCATCGTGATAATCATGTTCCTTGTTTGTTGCGTTCCTCATTATTATTTACCGAGTTTGAAAAAAAAACTGTGCACATGAGTTCGCTCCACACACCACCGTTGCGACTTACGTAACAACAACGCTTGTACATGTGTCGTGGTTTTTTGATTCACTCTCAGAAGCCTCCATTGTTACGATTATGACTATCGACATGCACGTCAGCAGAAGTAAAAGAAGAGCAAGAAGAGAAGAGGAAGGAGGCTGTGATGTGAGCTTGAATTTTCCACCCTCCATTACCTCTCCTCACTTCTGGTCATGATGAAAATGAACTTTCAAAAAGTAAACATTGCCACCATAAAAATACATAATAATACGGAGGCAAAAAATGTATAAAAACCAACAAACTATATTTTTTTTGCTGATGATGATGAGCCCCATGAAGTCTCACGTGTACTTTCAATGTCGATAATATGCATGTGAGTAGGTAATCTAATATGCTCGTTTGTATTTAGGTAGGTAATGAGATGATAATAATAATAATAATAGTAGTAGTAATAATAAGTCAATGACCTTGAGACGAAAAAAAGTCTTGTTGCCTTTTAGTCTTCTTTTGTGTTGCGTAAATTAGGTATCTTTGTGAGGGAATTTTTTTAGCGAAAAAATAATAAATAAATCAAGGGAATAAGTTTTAAAGAGAAGTAACAGCTAGCTTGCAAGTTATTTTTTTGGTGAGGTACTTTCTTCAGAAAAAATAGGAATATTTAGTCAACGAGAATTTAAAGCAAGACATGTTTTCTCTAGCTTGTCAGTCCACCCGGATAACAAGCACACAACTATCAGTCCATTCATCGCACCATTTTTTTTCTTTAGTAATCAAAAAAGGCACGAGATATATTCTTTCCTTCTTGAAGTGAGAAGAAGATTGAGACGGAAGGAAAAGGGTTTTAATTTTTATTACTACAAGGATTTTCGGTGGGAAATTATTTTTTTTGGAGAGGAGACCGCACCGTGACTGTTTCATCAAAGCGAATTGTTATTTTTTTTTCTTTGGAGAACTTTTTCCTTGCACCGCCTCAACATTTCCTTTGTTATTACTACATTCCTCTTGAGGAGGGTTTGGTATGGACAATAATGGACCAAAAAACGCCATAATTCACATTCTCTAAAAATATCCTGCGTGAGAAAAAAAAGAAGATTCCACACATTTCGGTTTGGTTTTGTTTTGTAGTGTTTCCTTGAGCAATTTTCTTATTTGTGATGGTGACGGTGGCTAATCATGTTATGTCACGGTGCATGCCTACTAATTTGAATAATTAGTACAGTGCATTGCATGACGAGGAGTAAAATAATATTGTTAGGAAATAATAATAGGAATAAAGTAAAATGCTCGCCCGCTAAGTAACTGCGACAACGTCACACTATATATCCACCGTTTTTTTTCTTCTTCTTCTCGTTTTTTGCAGTTATGCCGATTATCATTGTGTTCACTGGCGTCATTCATTCTTTCCTTTCATTTCCTTTCTCTGTCGGTCGTGTGCTTCTTGCCGAGTCAAATCGGACGGTTGGTGGTGACGACACACAACAACAGTCTGCCTTCTTTATGTCATACATTTTTTTTCTCTCTCTCTTCAAAAAAAGAATTTTACTACCATTTTTTTATCGCCAAAAATCCTTTTTATTTCCTTTTTCAGACACCCATCACACATTACCTTTTTATATTGTGTACATATATTTTGCCAAAAAAATTTGTGTACACATCGGCAAGTAAAGAAGTACAATATGATAATAGGATGTCACTTGCTTTTCAGCGTCTTGTTTTTTCTTCAAAATTTCGTGAAAGAAAAAAAATGTTAGAGAACAAAAGAACAATATTTTTTGTGCAAACTCCTCTTGTCAAAAAGAAATGTTCGAGATGATTTGTACAATAATTTAGTTTATGTTATTTCAACGTATTAGATGGATCTCAGCTTTTTTCAGGTAATAAACTGCACTTTTTGATGAATATCTTTAATTTTTTTTGCAAAACTGAAATAAAAAAAAATAAGAATTTGCATTTACGCACCAGCCATGAGTTTTATGAGAGTTTATGAAACGTATTTGGGGCATTGTTATCTAATCAGTAGGAATCATTGGCCGAGCAGCAATCTAGGATCGTAAATATCGTGCATATTAACAAAATCTTTCTACTAGTCTGCTGCAAACTACCAGCCAAATATTATGTCCATTCACACGAATAAAGGGTAGTAACACACGTCCACGTTGAAAAAAAAACATTCTTGAGGGAGAGAGAAATAAAAAATGAAAATAATAATACATTTATTTCCCACCAACCATCACCATCATCTCGTGTAAAATATAAATTCTTCTAAAATGAAAATATAAAAAAATATCTAGCGAAGCTATCAGAACATGTCCGACCAAACCGAAATGATTCACAGCGAGAAAAGAGAGAGACATGGCACAAGGCACGTAGAGCTGCAACGCACTCCAACGTGAAAATATATAATATATATGCTCGAGTGTATTTCTGACAGACAGAATTCGCACATACCTTTTAACGCTTCTCGATTTTTTTTTTTCGAAATATAGTGAAAAGTGTGGAGGAAGGAGAGGTACCAGAAAATAACCCTTTTTCCCTGGTCTTTTTATGCACACGAGTTTTGGTATTCTCATAATGCATTCGATAAGGTGGATTTTAAGCTTCAGTTTTCTTTTTTTTAATAACAAAAAAAGAAGCTTCTTTCAAAAAAGGGTTTGCCTTGTGCCTTTGCAATTCTCCCTTTATAATTTCCCGTTTACACATTTTATTTTTTTGCATTTCAGGAGCTGCCCTCTCCTCTCTTCTGCAAAAAAAATGTGGAGGGGATGATGCGAGAGATGAGAAATGAAAAAAAGAGAAAAGAGTAGTGCCGCGATCATGATCGTTTGGCCGGCTTCCATAGTACAAATAAATGCCAGACGATTTTTTTTTTCAAAATTAAATTGAATACAGCTCTGAAGTGTACACCTACACGTAATAATTTTTTTTGAGTGAGCTTCTCATCTCCCCCAAAAAATTTTTTGCATGGCTCATCATCCCCAATGTGATAAGAGAAGAAGGACCATTCAAAAATGAACAAAGTGGAGGAAAAAGTGAGCCAAGAAATGAGGGGATGATAAGGTATTTCAAAAGATGGGAAAAATTTCAACTCCGTTTTGCTTTTACTTTGGGCTTATCCCCATCAAAAAACCGCCAGAATTGATTGTTACAACCTTTTTTTCTTCTTTTGAGCATGCTTTAATTCGCTGATGATGATGACTAGAATGTAATCTAAAGGTGCATGTTTAGAAGATGAATGCAGAAATCATTTGTTTCCATTTGAAATTCTTGATGATGACGATCCCTCATTTCTTTTTTTTTTCTGATAATAATGATCACGATAAGGATCTTGATGCCCTACCTGAACAAATTGAATGGTGCTATAAACAAAATATTATTGGTCTATATGTTCATGTTTTCCCCTAATTTTTTTGTAGCAATTCACGTTGAGCAAAAAAGAAGAAAAATACATATAATAAATGATAATGTTCTTTACGGGCACTTAAAACATTATAAAAAATACATGGCACGCCAACACCCTTCACAATAAACGCGAGCGTCAGTAATTGAATCCTAATATTATAATTTTTCGGGATTAAACACGCGGCGAAGGAGGAGGAGAAGGATGTGAAAAATAAAATCGCAAGAAAGAAAGAAATGAGAGCATCGGATGAGCATGAAAGAATTATATTATTGCATGAATGCAAGAAAAAAAGACAAAGCAAAAAAAGCCATAAAAAGCGCATAACAAAACTACGTAATATTTCTTGTGAATATGTATAATTTGAAACGATTTGAATAAGAAAATTACAAAGTAGGAAAAAGTATTTAAAGTACCTTTCAAAGTATTGCACTAGTGACCTCCCCAGAGAATGAATTTGTGATGATAAATTTTTTTTCTTTAAAAAAACACCAAGCTGCTTTTTGCCGGCTATAATTTAAGTTGAAGTGGAAAAATGAGTCATGCCAAAAATTGTTTTCACAGCACAAGACAAAAAAAAATCACTTTTTATAGTTGCTTAGCACATTGTCACTTTTTGAATTCTTGCCGTCACGTGGCCCCAAAAACAAAAAATTGCAAAGCGTCACCAACAGCGCCTTTGTTTCTAATTCCGAGTGAAAAAGAAAAGAGCGATTAATTTTTTTAAGGGAAAGCGTCCATTGTTCACAAAAAAAATTAATTTTTCTTTCCTCTTGTTGCTACCCACACACAACAGAGAATTTTACAAGGGGAAATTAGTAGAAAAAAAATCTAGTGTCACGTTTTTGTTTCTCTTCGCCTTTCCCACAACTTGAAATTTAGGTTTTGAACTGTGACGTGGACGGCAACAAGGGATCCTCGTCCCCTTCAGAAGAGGAGGATGTCTTCGTTGAGACAGATGTGGAGAATAATTGACGGAGCACCATCATTCTTCCCAAAAATTTTATGACATGCACAAAACTGACAAAATGTTTGAAAACTTGGAAACGTCAAAAAATAAAAATAATATTCTTCCTGGAGCTCACAAATTTTCTGTAGTAATGACTTTTCCAGAAGTTGTATTTCCCTTCTCAACCAATGTCGGGTTTATTGAACTCCACTCTTGAATGTTCACTTGTGTTCACAAAAATGTAGTTTTGTTCCCAAGTCAATAGTAGTAATGACATGGACGATGTGAATAAACAAGAAATTGTCTGACAGCTCCTTAAAAATTAAAATTTCTTTCTCAGAGAGAGCTTTTCCCATCAGCATCCCCCACACTAAATGGCTTTTGCAGGAATGGTGCAGCCCACCTCGTAAAGGATCCTGCTTCGCTCGTTTACTCTGATGATGATGATGGCGACTGCGCAGATGATGCTAATTTGCATTGATGACTTGTTCGGTGCTAAACGCAGACTGACCAGTCATGGAGTGGTATCACTGAAGTCGTCTCGTCGTTTACTGTCCACTAGTCTTCATGTTGAGGATGCAGTTGGCAGTGCTTCAGCGCAAAAAAAAATCTGAGTATCATCATCACCACTTCTCCTCATGATCTGCTGATCATCCTTATATTTTTTGTCTTCACTTTAATAGTAGCAGCAGCAAATATTAGAGCCATAGCTGTGTGTCTTCATTAAATGCAGAGTGACCAGCACCTCAACGAAAATTCTCTGTCAACCTGGGTTGCTGCTTTGCGGTTGCGTTTTTTTTTTGCATGAAAAGGGTTACATGGTCTTATCTATGCAGAAATGGATGCACGTAGGAGAGTTTTCGGTGAAACCTGGTCCTTTCTGATTCAACAGGCTGGCATGCATACCAACGAAAATATGCAAGGATATATATATATTTCCCCCTTTAATCAATACTAAAGAAAGAATGATGAATCTGAGGTTTGGCTTGGTGACGACTTTTTTTTCGTTCTGTGATACCTTCTCAACGAATTTTTGCACAGCGAGGCACTCCACCAAGGAAAAACTTATGTACCCATTATTTACTATCTTTTTTTTCTTCTAATGATGCAGAAATGTTTTGAGACGAAGAAGTGAGTATTTTTTTTTCTTACTTGAAAGGAATTCCTCTTCAGAGGATGGCCAGGCACGCAGGCGGTTATCGTTGCGACTGTGTTTTGTTTTGTTGTGCTTTTCGCTAGCGAACAAGGAGCTGGCTGAATCCTCTCTTAATTCATCTCATCATCATCTCAAGCGCACAATGTAATACTGCCACTATCATAGTATGGTAACAATGAAAAGAAATTTTTTTTCTGATGGTAGGAACCAAGTCCATTATCCTCGAAATGTCTGCTCACCGCTTGCTGCATTCTCAACTACGCGGAGAATAAGCGCACAATGTAATACTGCCACTATCATAGTATGGTAACAATGAAAATAAATTTTTTTTCTGATGGTCGGTCGCTCTGTTTTTTCTCTCTTGAAGAGTAGCACTGAGGATATCATCATCAGCGGTGGAACCAAGTCCATTATCCTCGAAATGTCTGCTCACCGCTTGCTGCATTCTCAACTACGCGGAGAATAAGCGCACAATGTAATACTGCCACTATCATAGAGCATTCTCAACTACGCGGAGAATATTTTCTTGTTGACTTCTGCTGCATCTTCACCGTGATCACCCTCTCCCGTCAAAAGACAAATGAAATGAGCCTTGTTTGGATGCAACAAAGCCTCACGAAAAAAGAAAATTGTATCAGGGGGTATCTTGAAAAAAAAATGTACCTGTGCCAGCAACACTTTGTTTGAGGCGTACACAATTTCACCGAAGAAAACTTCTTTCCTATGAAAACAACCAGTTCAGCTTTTGAGCTCCTTCACACGATCACTTTTTAAATTCTTTTTTTTTGTCAGTCTCTCGTCTCCACTGATTTCTTCGGTGACTTATAACTTACATTCTGGAATGCTTTTCTTCTTCCTCCACCAAAAATATTTTTTTACGGAGTACACAAGAATTTTTCTCACCCTTGTGCATCCAAACCCCTCAAGTTGAGTTCTGTGCTTGCCTGGGTTTTTTACAATTATTTATCGTTCAATATAATTTTTTTTTGTTTGAGTTGGGGTGACCACTCTCACACACATGGACACGAACAGGTAAGGAGTCTCATCATCGGACGGTGAAGATGAGGCAGGTGTAAGGGTTCCATGATGATCATCATTGTCGTGATCACCGCACCATGAGAATATAATAAAAAAACTTGAGCAGCAGAGTTGTATGAGTAAGTGTGTGTGTACGAACACCAGGGAACGCACTACGGCGTGCATGCGCGCTATACACAGAAATTGAACTTTGTTTGTTTGAAAAATAAAGGGCAGCAGCATTCAACAAGTCAAATGGAAGGAGTGTGAGGGAGCAAATCCTGTCTGTTTTTTTTATTCCTTCACAACCTATGTAACTAACAACAACATAGAAGAGAACGTTGTTGCAAAGGTAGACAAGACACACACACACGCTCTCTTACGCCAGAATCTATGCATTCACATTTCTCTCTTTGAAAAAAAAATATCTAGCTTATTTATTCTGTTGTACGAGGCTCAACAATGAAGAAATGACCAAGCAAATCAGCCAAGCCAAAAAGTAGTAGTAAAGAGAGAAGTACAGAGACCCATCCTGCAAATAAACTCTCTCTGCTTCTTTAATAATATCTATCTCGTATGAAAATACTAAAATATGCTGAATGGCGAGTCAGCTTTGGTACACACAATTTTTCTTGATGTACTTTATACCTTCCAACGTTATCCTTTACCTTTTTTTGTAACAATTGTCTTTTTCTTATAGAAATTTATAGTTGGCATTGCATGCGTATATTTTTTATGGTATCATATCATACTACTAAGATGATGCTATGTTTGTTCGCACAATTTGTTATATGGACACATGCCTTCTTCTTCATGTTTGTCTTTTACTTGACTTTTTATTATTACGTTTTCGTGTGTGGACCGAGCTATAAGTGCCTTGGTACACATTATGTCTGTTGTGTCCACATGTATTTACGAGTAAATGTTTTTTTTTATTATTTAGTAGTAAAGAAGCGTAGAAAGAAAAAAGGTTAGAAACAAAATATCATAATTCTCTTTCACATAAAATGCTTGCCCAAAATGTATTGGAGAGATTGCCGTTAAAAACTAATGAATAGAATCGTTTAAAAGAAAGAACTTTGTTCAGCCAGTGTGCGCTCACGTACTAACTCACTCACTCATTCTCCGCCTAATGAAAAGTGCACACTTATCGGGAACTCGAGAGAATTCTACTATGCACACTTGAGTGAATGCTAAAGTCAAAAGATGCACAGGAACACAAGAGTCAAAAATACATATATATTCTATTCCTTTTTCTTAAACTCTTCGTAATAAATAGCATTAAAAAAAGGAACATAATATTTATACGGACACGCTATAAATGTACATAATTCCTCAATGCAACAATGGGGATGATTGGTGATACGTACGAAAAAAAAATATGAACAACGTGTTCTCATGTTGTTGCTCACTCCAACTCTCAAGGTACGCGTATTTGTTAGTATAAAAGCTATGCATAATATGGAATGCAGCAAATAAAGCTTATTTTATTTACGTTTCTTGCTGCAAAAGCTATCGTTGAATAATCAAGCGGTGCACACACAATCGCTCCTCCACCTTTTTTTTTACCATGAAATAGTATATACCTATGTCCTATTGTTGAAGCATGATTTTGTTTAAAAAAAGTGCATAATATTAAATAAATTGTAACATGGGCAAATCAAAAAAAGGGGGAACGCAATGCATGCGTAGTCTTGAACAACAATCGTTAGTAGTAACAATTTTTTTATTATTATTATTATTTTGACTTTGCTCTTTTGTCTGTGTTTTTTTGTAGAAGCAAAAGCGTATAAACTTGGATGAATCCTAGTTTGCATGCCTGAATTACTATTATTTTTTACATTGACTTTGTAATAAGGACTTAGTACTTTGTAGTATCTAGTAATACTTCAATAGAATCATTATTGATGATAGGCACTAATAATATTACGCGCGGTGCTCCCAGACAATGTTGTTCTAGTGAGGTTTGCTTACTTCAATGATATCTATCTTTCCTAAAAATAATATCTGTCCACGTA
>JAHZNF010002646.1:0-17540 GCA_027744215.1 Troglopedetes dispersus
GTAACACATCAAAACTATTCGTAGATATTATAAAAAACTGTCATGATTTGAACTGATGAAGTTCCTCGTGTAAAAGTAAGATTCGGCCTTACCTTACCTTAAGTTGATTACTCAGTCACGTAGAGCGGTCTGCACTACTTTACTAATCTGGAAAAGGATCACCATTCTTCCGAGTGCGTAACATTTAGGTCATATCATCAGCGGCGAAAATCTTCATGGGCCGCAAACGGAAGACAAGATGGAGAAGGCTTTCTATTGGTAAGTACTCATACTCATCATCTTAATTCATTTTCTGCTTAAGATATGTCTTTTTTGCTCATAATAAACAAATATGTCTTAACTAAAGGCAAGCATTTACGCTCAATGCTAGTGCTATGTATTTTTAACGAATATTGTTCAAGAAGGCCTTGCTTCAATTTTTCTTGACATTTATTATTATTCATCAGTGTTGTCACGTCGCGAAAGTATGGACAAATTCGCAGTAAATTTGTCCTGAGAGAAAGCTCGCTCTAGCGCGATTTTGAATGAAGCAAAGTCTTATGCATATCTCTTCATCCAAGCGCAGAAGTTTGTCTAGACTTATAATCAATTGTCACTATCAAGATTGTCCAGACACATTTGGCACAACGATATAGGTTGGAGGTTTTCCAGTTAATATAACGACTGCAGTGAGCATCAAATTGAAAAAGCAGAACTAGTCCAGAGAAGTGACTCCTGTCTGCTGCTTAGTGTTCCAAGTTGTTGTTGTTGTTTTGTGTAGGTGGAGTAAATACAGGAATACAAACTTACATGTTCCTAAACCAGGTTCCGTTTGTTCATTAGTTAATCAATAAAACATCGAATTCCAGTGGTTGACTAATTCTGAGTTTAGAAAACAAGTAAATGCATTATATTCTGGAATTACAATAAAATACTGTATCTTACTTGGTTGATGCATGATCTATAATGTACGAAATAAATAATTAATTCGAACGATTCATAAATATTTGTGAGGGAGTCAATCAATGACCAAAATAAATTTAGGTAACGACCACACACTGTCAAGTTGATTTAACTATCCCGCTGATAACTTTTTTTTGCTTGATCAGTGGATGGTGGTTTATTGTTATTGTATTGTAAGCAGGGTGGTGGTTACCTGCCAAGCATTACCTTAAAAGAAAAGTTGTACCAATAATAATTGGAAAGGTTCCACATGCGACATTTGAATTTTTTAAAAGGAAGTCACTCTTGTACTTTCTTTTTCACTATTATTCTTGCCATGGTGCATAAATGACATGAATAATGCACACCACATAAATAAGTGGACTCAGGAGTGTGCCTAAAGGAATGAAAAAGTTTCGTGGTAATGTCCATAATAGAAATGTAATGCGCTAACTTGCAGCTAATGTATGGAGATGTGTGTGGGAGAGGAAGAGTGAGCTATTATGAGACACGGCTTGAAATATGGGAGAAAGTAGATGAGAGCCTCTGTGCATTGTCCTTCTTGTGGTCCTCGTTCACAACGCACTGTACCTACATTGTTGTCGTTAGTCGCAAGGAGAAAAAAAAGTTTTTCCCTGGTTGATTCTACATTCAAGACGTTTCTCCATATATTATGTACATTTTGGTCGCAGCTTGACAATTAATCATGGGATTTGTGAGGAAATGGAGAATCCGGTGTGATATTTGGGCTTTCCAGGTTGAAAATATCAGAAAAAAGGACTTTTTGCATAGAGAAATGCACCTACCAAAACCAACGCTTCGTGTTGCTCCAACTCTTCAACTTTCTTGCTTTCGCAGTAGCAAAAGTGTGAGAGCGAAAGACAGTG
This sequence comes from Troglopedetes dispersus, assembly GCA_027744215.1. Lineage (NCBI taxonomy): Eukaryota > Metazoa > Arthropoda > Collembola > Entomobryomorpha > Paronellidae > Troglopedetes > Troglopedetes dispersus. The sequence goes on from JAHZNF010002646.1 coordinate 1,809, forward strand.
GGTGGAAAGAGAAGGAAAAAAAAAGGACTTTTTGCATAGAGAACTGCACCTACCAAAACCAACGCTTCGTGCTGCTCCAACTCTTCAACTTTCTTGCTTTCGCAGTAGCAAAAGTGTGAGAGCGAAAGACAGTGGGTGGAAAGAGAAGGGGAATGTTTATATACATATATTGCGTATGGGGCAGAGCGAGAGGAGAAAAGTGGTTTGAATGAGTTACTACTTGTACGCTACGCTGGCTTTCTCCTTTCTTCCATTCTTTAATGCCATGCCATTCTATTGTTGGGGCAAAACTTTTCTCATATTATACATGTTACGCCAGTACACGTTCCTACACTATAAACTAGGACTTACCTGATCACACGTACCTAAATTCCTTTCCTTCTTCCTCAACTAAAATCACCCATCAGCACTTTCCAGTGCTGCAGAATATACTAATATTGTGGTGTACGCAACTTCGCCTGGCTTTTGTCGAATCGTGGTATTATTTCGTGGAATCGAAAACTTTCTAACCATATTATACTTACCTACCTACATATATTTTATGTGTCCCTAGTTATTGTTATTACATTAAACTTAGCAGTTTCCCGTACAGTTTGTAGCAAGAAGTAATGCAACCTGCAAGAGGGTTTTGTCGTGGGATAAAAGGGAAAAAAGCTCAATTTTTAGAAAGGAAAGAAGGGGAATGTTAAATGGAGAGAATGGGAATATTACAGGATATCACATTGTAGGAACGAATGCATGCAGTCATGCATATGTAAAATGTGTACAGTTTTGTCCTACTTCGTTGATGTAATGGTGGTATGGTCAGAATATTTTATGTTCGTAAAGGGTGAAGAAGCAACTAAGAAGTTATTTTCTGTTTGTTGTTCAAGATGGAAGGCTGGTGATGAAGGGATTACAGTGTCTCCCAAAACATTTGAAGTTTTTAGTAAATCTCAGTTACCAATATAAGGGATATTCTGACGACAGTGTTGGTGCTGAGAGAAAGGCTTAGTTTTTGAAGTTTCAGCCTTACCCTGGATTTTCCCTTCTGAAGTATTTCATAACTCAAACTAACACAATCGTCAGTTTTCTTAGCTACCCAGAATTTCTTACAAAATTAAATGTGAAAGTACTGAAGTCGTTGAGAATGTGGCGGTGACCACAATAATATGAATGAGTATCTACGACTTCTCAGGAATTGACGTCAGGAGCGGAACAACAAGAATTATCGGCGAAAAAACTCCGTTCTTTGTATGTATCGGCTGTCTCCCGAAGATTCCATAAAATGAATTAACTACATCGCATATGTAAGCAATCACGGCAAGAAAAGAAGGATGGCTTACTTTCCTTGATTATGGAATAAACAAAGTTTGTCGGATTCTTCCCCAAAATCCTGGGCAAACAAGAAAATTCTTGAGAGGATCAACCACAGCCTCTTTTCTCGTATTCTATCCTTTGTTATATTGAATCTAGCAAGTAAGTAAAGTGGCTACATTCTACATAATCTCAAAGTGTATTAACTAATGCTCCACGAACGGCTGTGCTTTGAACTGTTCACTAGTTCATATATGCAAAAAATATAGGTGCAGGAGTATGTTTGTTTAGGATGTTTTTGTAATGTACATACAAATGTAAATAGGTGGAGTGAAAGCAAATTTAAAAATTTTGTTCACTTCATGAAGTTCGTCTTCCGTGAAAACGTCCTACTGGCTTGTGTTACGTTATGTTATGTTAACGCCATTGCAGTTCGTGAACAACTCCCTGCAGCAAAGATTTCATGGTAGTATTCTACGCTTTAAATGCTTCATTTCCCACCGACAGCTTATATGCATTATGCTATCGTCATCATCATCTCTTGATGCTGTGGTTATGTAACGACAGTGCATTATTGCTAGTTGCAGACAGAACATACTACACTGCTGGGAACAAACAACACCATCCTCATATTTCAACTTTCAAAGAATTTTTTTCACTTGGATTCACCATATATTACGCAAAATGTAGGATTCCCACAAGCAATAATACGCGTTGTACTTTAACTGGATTACTTTTTTGGAGGAAAGAATATCGCAGAAAATTGTAGGAAAGGTAGAGTAACATTTACTCCACGTCTACGGAATCCTAGTGGATTGTTATGTTATGACTTTCAGGAGTAGTTTACCTAGATTTTCCAGACATGCTTCATTCACCCTTTTATGCACTAATAGGAGAATTTTTTCCTCTCAAAGAGAACTGGGATAATAATGCATGGAAATGTTGATGTGGATTTTTCTTGATGTTCGACAACATATAGAACAGTCTGAAGACATTAGTTCATATAATACTTGATATATTTTATTTGTATTATGCACGGCATTTACATACAAATGTTTCCGTTCACGGAAGGCACAGAATCGAGAGATTTAAATCTCGGAGAAGCTAGAAAAGTAGAGAGATTTTTTTATCATTCTTCGCAAGCCTTTGGCATCATCATCGTCATTACAGGATTCTAAAAGTCGACACAAAAAGAGCACATTACTTTTTTCATATTTCTTGGGCATTTTTGTCCTTACTTTTAGAAAAATGTGTGAAACATTGAAGAAAGTATTTCTTCTCACAGGTTCCTTTCAAGTGAATGTATATATATGTCTAGCAAAACATGCATGCAAGGATAAAAGTAGAAGCTAAAAGAATTTTTCTTTTGGTGAATTTGTGTATGCTCAAATTGGCGAGGATGGTGCTGTCAACTGTAAAACAGAAACTAGAAAGATGACGACACAGATAATATTGATAATGATGGAAGGCTTTACTTATGCAGTGGACTTATGATGTACATCAACGTATTATGTTCATACAGTTCGCACTTCTACTGTGTGACATACTTGTACTTAGCAGCCAACCATGTCATGTATAATTTGCAAAAGTAAAAGTTGCAGAACTTTTTGCTGTCGTCATTATTTCTGCATTTTACGCAAAAAAAGCGTGATGATGAGTGGATACTTACTCGATGGTGGATGGTGTTCTACTTTGCTTCTCCAAGAAAGAGAGAAAATCTGTCACCATTATTTTGATTGATTAAGGAGACAAGCCGTTGTAAAGTACCGTGAAGCGAAGCCTTTTGCACTATATATGAGGTGTGAAGCGTATGAAAAATTTATAACACTTTTAACAAAAGATTATACGCTCTTCGGTATATATACGGCTCTGGATTCTGTAAATAAATACAGTTCAGTTGTTACAAAAGGAAAATTTAACAGCCCAACTGAAGTATTCCCTAAAAAGTCTCTAAATCCGTAAAAGCAATTTAACTTTCAATTTTCTAAACAAAATTAATATTGCGTCCTTGGTACTTTCTGTGTCGTACAAGAACCTTATTTAGGCACTACATTGGAACTACCTTCCTCCTGAATTTACATAATATTTCATATTTTGACGAGACAACAACCAACCTCTCCGTTATTAAGAAAAGTCAAGGAATAATTTAACCTCCGTTTTCTGGGCATGTCCATATCCTGCCTAAAAGAAAGTATCTCCACCTCATTGTGGTTGCCCCATTTCGTGTTAAAATTAGGCAATAATGGGACTTGACGTGCAATAACCAGACATGGTAATATATTGCTCTAGATAGTAATCCTGGTGGTCGATCCGTCAATGCGCTTCCCCGCCTCTGTATTTTGGCTGCCTTTTGTGACCGACTTGACGTCCTGATAAATTCTTTGTATCATGTGCGGTACCGCATAATAATGGCCTCGTTCTTTTACTTCTGCTTTCAAAAAGCCTGTCATAATGGCTCAGAGTCGGCCACTCCACCTTTGCACGTTTTCACATATAGGTACCTATTGTTGTCGGTTGCAATAAAAAAGTAAACCTTATCTATGTTATACCCAGCACTACCATTCTTTATTGGTTCAAGATGATTCCCCAAGATAATAGGATGACGACAAACGACAAGGACAAAGAAAGCGATAGAGAGAAAGGTGGTAGTTGCCACTTACACTTTACTTGCATATAGCACAGCACGCATTTTAAGACAAGTCTACACCAAACATCCAGGGAGACATTTGTTGTGTGACAGTGGTGTATAATACACTCGTCTACTTGAAGAAAGCTAAAAGAGCAGATGAAAAGGTGGTTTGGGAAGGCATATTTTTTACCCATATTATATGTGTACTCAATACCGCTGACGCATTCTGAATTCATCTCATTGCAATCACCAAAAACTTTAAAGTATCCAGGAAAAGGTCGAAGGTAGACTAACCAAATACGTCTCCTCTTTCCATCGGAGTAAGATGCACATTCTATTCTCACATTGATCACCAGAAGCAAGGAGTCAAGTGGAAGTGAACGGGAAGAAAACGGAGTTTTTTCTTCTCTCTTTCAGCAATCTTTCAGAATNCTCTTTCCATCGGAGTAAGATGCACATTCTATTCTCACATTGATCACCAGAAGCAAGGAGTCAAGTGGAAGTGAACGGGAAGAAAACGGAGTTTTTTCTTCTCTCTTTCAGCAATCTTTCAGAATGCCGAAGCACATAATGCTTTGCTCCCACACCCACTTGAATAGCACATAATATGTGCGTGCACTACAGCGTAAATATGCCTTCATTTGCACTATGCGATATACATACCTATATGTATGCATACCCGGGATCTAGTTTTTTATTGTGCCTGTCTTCAAACACTGATTAAATTTGAATTTCCAGTACTCCACAGAACTGTCGGAACATGGCAATGCTGCATAATTCACGGGAAGGCATTGGACAATGTGATAGTTTGAATTTCCCGTGTGACTCTTGTAAAAGAATGTAAGCTAATAAGAACACGGAACACGCTCCTTCCTGTGTTTACCCATTTTTTAGAACGAAAATTCTTTTATTATTATTAGGTAATGCCGTTTCTGATGGTTTCTCGGATGTCCCACTTACACATTGAGAATGTGGTGAGTCGTTTCCTCAATGTCGTTATCACAATAGTAAAGATGGAGTGTATTCGTAAACCTAAAAGTGATGGTGTTTGACCAAGCCAATATCTGAAATGACATTTTTATTTTATGTGGTCGTCGTGAATCATGATGTTGATAGAAGCGTCTGAAAGGTTTTTTCTCCATCATTTTCACTCACGGAGTTCATCCAAAAATATTTTTAGCAACGAGATTTTTCCTTTTTTGTATATAAAATGCGTGCTTGACTAGAGGCTTATCGTCATCTGTGCACCTATATGCGGGCGACCAAATCTGTTTTCCTTTTCATACACATTCTTACATTCTATACTCCTCTCAAGTTTGCCGATCTACATGTCGATTGCTGAAATGTGGATGGCAATAACTGCCTGTCTTCATGGCATATAAGGTTTTAGTATGAATGTATTTGTGTCCATAAATGTTTTTCAAAGTAATGGAACAGAGAATTTTTATATGGAGAACACACAAACGTCGTGCACTTCCTCCTACGATGTTTTTTTGAGACAAGATCCGGAAAGCGCAATAGAATAGAGGAATAACGTGGGCTCTTCTGGCATTTGTGTACATTTCCTACATGTTTTTCACTTCTTGAGCCCCTCTTTGTCATGTTGCTCACTTGGATATATGCATAATACATGAAGAGAAGAAAAGTGAAAGAAGGAAAAATCGAGGAAGGAAGGATAGCAGCAATTTTAAGGTAGACAAGGAAAGCATGCATGCATGCCTGTATTTTTCTCGACTGATATTTTGAAAAGGAAAAGAACGAAGGTAAAATAGTCGACACACGTTATCTACGATATTCTTCTCACATAACCACGGATTTCTTCTGTGTGAAAGTATTGATTTGAATGCAAAATGCATGCATGAATAATTTCCAGACTCCCATAATGTCTTTGCTTCAATATTGGCTCCGTCAACAGCGTTGCCAGTGTCGATCAGAGGTTCACCCAAATGTCATCATTTTATGCAAATAACGAACTCTTTAATATGGTACAGGGAAGGACTTACCTCTCTGGTTTACGGTCGCTATTATCTGGTCTGCTTTCATTTCAGTTCTGGCGCCAGGCGCTATGCTTCTCAGAAACCCTTTTTTAGGAACGGTCTAAAACTAGAACCTGTTCATATACTTGTGTAACTTACGGTTGCAATTGTCAGCTTCATATTATCACCATTTACGCAAGTTTATAAATTGTCTTTGCCAAAAAGTGATAAATAATTTACAATTAAAGCAATGAACCCAAAATGACTAAAATTCGGAAGGAATTATTTGTACGAAAATTCCCAGGCCATTTCCAACGAGAAGAAAAAAGTTTTGCACAAGGAAAGTATCGCGGAAGGAAATAATTTTTGCATGGTATTCATAAGTCCATGTCCGATTTCCCAGAAAGTGAGTGAGTATGAATGACTACTCACTCTAGTTTGATTCCGCCTTTTTCCCTTCTCATAGGAAAGAAAAGAAGAATGATGGGAGCTTTTCTTTCCCTGAATACATTTCCATTGTTTTCTTTCTTATAGGTGCTGATTTTTCTTCCTTCTTTGTACGCTTTCCCTTTTACAGAAGAAAAAAAGGAAACGCAACCGGATTTTCCCTACTTTTCATTCTTATCCTCGAGCGGTTTTCTATTTATCCTTGTTTTTATTCTTTTCTTTAGTTGAAAGATGTGTTTCCTTCCCTCCCAAGAGATGATCTGTGCAATCCCTCGGGAGCTGAAAAACCAATGATATGTCCACACGGAACATCGTGTAATAATAAATGCACTGCCATTTTCCACTTCTCTTTTCATTCCTCTTGGAATCTTACATTTCATCTGTGAACTTCAGTTCTAGGTTTGGCGCATAAAAGAGCAAGTAGTGAGGAAGTGTCGGATCAGATCAAAAGGGAAGGAATAAAAATATAGAGTGGAAGATAAAATGAGGTGTGTGGAAATACTTAGCTTTAAAAAAGTGTTTGCTTTATTGCCGCCAATGTTCTGACTTTATTCTTGCCTCAAGAAAGTTTCTCAAGTTTACATTATCCTTCAAGCGATTTTCAACATTGAAAATACAAAGCGTAGTAGTGAAATTTTCAGGATGGTACAATTGTACGTTGAGTTAAACAAAATTGTAATGAACACGTAAACAGTTCTTAGGAATCTCTACGTAATTAGTGAATATAATACTTTTGGTTAAATACAATATAAAATACTGCGGCTTCTAAACACGTTCTTGACAATTCAAATTCAACGCAATGATTTTATTTTGTTTAACAGTAAATCGTGCCTCAGAAGGTGGATAGGTAGAAGGGAACGATTTTCCCAAAACTTTTTGATTTTAAAGGGATTTTCGAAAAGTTTCTCTCATGATGATTTTGCATGCGGAATCCTTCCAAAGTTGAGCTATTTATCCTGTGTGACATCGAAAGGGAAAATATCTGAATTTGTATTCTTTTGTGTATAATTTATTTGCTCAAGGATTTTCTCCCCTTTTCTCGCCAACTTTCTTTTCGGTTTTTTTTTTGGGTCAGCTGCAAAACTTTTTCCTTTGAAACAAAAGAAACCAAGTAAGATCACATTAGGGCCATTCATTGTGCAAAAAGTTTTAAAGGACGAGTTATTCTAGAAAAAATTCTTTATTGTTCTTTGCCAGTTTTGATTTCTGATTTTTCTTCCATTCCTTTTGTCACTGCCATTAGCATTGTATAAAATGGATATTGATAAAACTAAAACTGTGCTTGGCAGACACCCCTGAGTGCAGACATTTTTTAAGACTCGCATGAGGCTCTACTTGCTTGTCCGGAAGCTGCATAAAAATCTCCATTGAGATATCATAGCATGCGTGTATGAATGCCATCATACTGGAGCGAAATTGACAAAACTCTTGCAGCGAAGTTAAGTGAAAGTAAATTTTTTGTATGATACTTAAGGTTATTCTTGCACTCAATACTCACGTAATATTTTGTATTAGTATGCACGACCTTTCCAGCTTCTCGACTGGGGCCATCCAATATTCTTCGAGAGAAAAAGATATTTCGTTTATTCTGAACTACAAGCCTTTCCGACTGACAGTCACAGCCACACACACTAAAAACACGACATAGAATTGAAAAGGATAAAGGAATAACCATCAAAATAACTTTCTCTTCTCTTCCTTTGCATCTGACTATTCTCATTATTATTCGACTCTTTTCTATTTCCACTTCTATCTAGAAAAAAATCAAAGTGCACTTCCTCACTACTTAATGCACAACTAGAACTAGAGTCTTCCAGCCAGTCGAAGCACAGATTCACTTTGTGTGTGTTGCTCTTTTTCCTTCTATCATCTGTTTTCGTTTTATGGGGTCACGCGTAAAAGTAAAATGTTTATACGATGTTCAATATCTATACAGAGAGGGTTCTGTCATTATTCTTTAGTCTACATTCTATCATTACCTCAGAGTAATGGGCTTATGGCACATCTGAGCAGTTCAAGTATAACAATCTTATACATTCTCTGAACAAGCTATAGTGAGAGTTCGGCTCCTCCCTTTCCAATACAAAATGTACATATCGCAACTAGGAATCGTGCATATATTCATAAGTTAAAGAAATGGAGAAAGGAAGAGGGAAAATTGATGTACCTGAAATTGGAAGAGGCTTTTTTCCTCTTTTCCCTCTCTCATTTTGGGATTTTCTTGAAAAAAAATGCATGGTGAAAACGTAAAACAACGAGTGAGACGGCAGCCGTAAAGCATATTACCGGTGGTGGTGGAGGCAAGAAGGTGTTGGAACAGTATACAGTTTTGTAGCAAAATACTTTATATATATATGCTGAATGTGCAAAGAAGACGTGGCGATTGCTCGAAAGAATCCACGCCTTTCTGGCATTCCAAAGGTTGTTAACGCTCTCATACTCACCCTGTCGCCAATTCTATTCTCATTTATATACTTTTCCTGTGTGCATGTGGGATGGATGGAGTCGATGGCAGAAATGAAAGTAGTAAATATTCTGATAAGCATACTTTCAGCATTACTGAATTTTTCCCCAACATTAAGGCCTTCCCTGGAAATAAGAACGAAAGAAGAAAAGAAATCTAACGAGGAAGATGGAAATAGATGGATATAATTTTTCCTGTTGGAGAATAGAGTTAGTGTGAAAGGCGAATGGTATTTTCTACTCTCGAATATTATTATAGTAAGTATTCTCTGTTCAGTCGCCGTGTGCCTGTTTTATACTTCGTTCCTACCATAATGCCAAGGTTGTTTCGCTCTTTCCTGCAAAAGTTCAGCGAAAAGAAAAAGACTATACCAGGGAACGGCCTGTTTTTTAAAGACATTATTATCGCACATTTTTCCATGTACTGGTTGACTACATGTATCTTGTAGATGTAGGTTTATACGTAAGACAAAAAAAAAGACGTAGAAACTAAAAATGGAATTGGGAAGATGGTTTCTACAATTTAGGAACAAGTGAAACGTCGTTCCCTTCATGGACACCGCTTTACCCATTTTTATGCTCTCACAACCCTCTGGTATGATTGTGTGCCACGAACTAAATGAATATATTTATTACTGTTTACAATGACTTTCTGGATAATGGGCATACAGTTCCAATGTGCCGTTTTTTCGTACGTGGACGCGCATTATATCTTTCAATTTCACTCTCCCCTCTCTTGCTCTTTTTTTTACCGAATTCCCTGTTTCTATTTTTCAGAGCAAACAAAAAATTGGGACTGAGTGAGTTGAATTGGAATGTTATTGTAATCTTTTAATTTACGGTTTGTAGCCGTTCGGATCGCTCTCTATGCTGTACTGTTATTGCCTATATAGGATGGAAACATTTTTGTTGCAGCAACAAACCGAAGTTGACTACAAAAAATATTCTGAACGGATGGACAGAAACGGGTGTGTGCAGAACCGAGGCTTCGGCTTCTATGTATTTAAAAATAAAAATATGAAATGCCCGAAATCTTTCACCCATCTCATGGCATGAAAATTTTGAAACTCATGCAAAAGACAGGTGTCTAAAAGGGAACGAAACTAATTTTTTTTCTTTCGTGATGATGATGATGATGATGATATATCTCCTCTTTCATTTGTCCCTTCTTCTGCTTTGCAAAGTTTTTATGTTCGCAACGATTTTTTGCTCAAAAGCCTGGCTCGGCTACACAGGGAGAGCGGCGGGGAGTGATGCACATCTGTAAATAGAAATATAGGTATAAATAAAGCCAAGCTCTATTATGCACACATAAATTCTACATACATTCCAAGTTTTTCTCCCTTTTTCTCGTTCAGCTTCTCATTTTCCCAGCTCAGTATTTAGACGTATTCTGCACTGACTTTGAGTTGACAGTGATGGATTCGTGCGATAATCCAAAAGTTAGCTTCCTGAATTAGTCATCCTTTCCCTAAAGCGAGTAGTGGAGCGCAACAACGCTGCAGTAGCGATAGACAGACAAGCTGCGGTGCGGAGAGCCAGACACTCTCCTCCATCGAGAAACATTAGTAACTAATACTGCACTGCATCCTGTTGGTATTTTCAATTTTTTGCGGCTCCACCACCGCTCTCTCTCTCTCTTTCCTTCACTATTCTATTCATTGGTAATGTGCATGGCAGCAAAACCAAGATAGAACTAGACGTAGTAGTGACTCGGAGGACCCTGGCTCAAGGCACGTTTTTGGTTCACTCAAATTCATTTTTAGAACAAATAGAAGTAAATTTTGCATAGTACAGGATGACTTTTTTCTCCTTGTGGTTCTTCTTGTTTGTTAAAAAAATCACAATATAACAACATATATATGTTACTAGCTTCTTCCCTAAAGTTTTGATACATGAGCATCTCAAAAAGTTTGAAGTGTGGTCGGAGTTCCACTGATTATAAAATTCGGTCTTGAAGCGAGCTATACATATTTTAGGATTTTTCCTTTATGAACTTTTTAAGTGTATAAAAATAATGTTTACGTAGTTTATTATTACTTGCACAACAATACATAGTACGGACTCTTATCTTCTGGGAAAAAAGTAAAGAAAGAAAGAAAAACAGTTGAAGTCGGGACTGGAATAATAAAGATAAAAAAATGAAGACATGTTTATTGTGTTTGATTTGTTCTCCTCTTTTCTTATTGTTATTTCTTATTTGCAGATGAGATGGGAGATTCGGATTGAATTTCTCTGTTTATCTTGCTTTCTTTTGTACTCTACATTGTTTCAAATTTTAACGTTCCCAATAAATGTCTCGTGATGCTTATATATTTGTCCAAGTCGGATGCTAGATTAAGTTACATTCTTCATAGTTTCATTCCAACATATTTCTCAAAGATAATTTTTAAAAATAGTGCTTTCCATTTTCATTTTGAAACATGACAAGCAGCCACTTTCTTGCCTTCTGGGAAGCAGTAATGATTTAAGTGAAAAATAAGTACGTGAAACTCTCTCCCACTTAGAAAATTGAGAGGAGCCAGCCCGTCTGTCAAATTATGTCTGATTTAATTTAAGCATATACTTTTATTACTAAAATTATTGCTGATATTTTTTTCAATAAGCTTATCTATGCCGTTTCAGAAATGTCAATATAGTTCCGAGGTAGACAGACTTCCCGTAAATTAGTCATGCTTTTTTGTTTTGTCTGTTTGCCAACATAAATCATTAAAAATACATTTTCTCCTCAAGTTACACGCAAACGTACCTACATAGATGTAGACGGGGTATATTTTTTCAGCTCGGCAATATTTTATGAAATGAGAGATAACACGACAGAGAAATATGCCGACTTTTACAATCTTGCTCGTGACCACGTCTTCCACTCTTTCGTAACACCACAGAAAAATTATCCTTGTTTTGCAGTGTTGGCTTGACTGCGTGCTGGACCTGCCGCGGCCAACAAACTTTTCGAAAATTGCCGTGTGTTACATGTATCCTCTTCAACTCACATTATTACGTAATCTGTAACTGAGGATGAGGAAAAGCACCCAAGGGACTTTCCCAATTCCCTTAATAGCTTTCCAGCTGCAATGTACGTACTCATTTTCATGCTACACAACGCAACAACAACAACACGCATCACCCTTGCATCCCTTAATCACTACTCTTGTTTGTTATAATGCAAAAGATAAAATTCTAAACCTGTGCGCACACAGGAATTTATACTTTGGCAAGCCTGAAAAGACGAACAAATTTAAACCTTCCAGCAGCATGTAATATCTATATATTATGATTATATTATAAATTGCAATGGAGAATGTTTTTCTAAATGTCATAAATTAAAAGAAAACCAGCAGAACTGCTAAAAAAGAGGATACATGATACATCTAACATATTTTAACCACAGGAAGCAAGATTTCCCACTTCGAGAATGACCAGGCTCTAAACATTAATGTAACAGTAATTAAAGTAATTTGCATCACTTTATTGATTCATTCAATTTCAGTACACGTAATTATCATATTATATTTTTTACTGCAGCAGCAGCACAAAAGAGAAAGAAGAAAATAATGCTTCACTCTAATAGTTAGTTTTGTAATACCCCTTTGACACAAAATAGAGAAACGATGACTATGTATTGAATTTCTTTACACCGATACATGTTAAATTAAAATCCATTGTGTTCGTTAAATTCTATTCATTTTCATGCATGGAACGGTAGCTATACGATCGTGATACCATGAATACGTCTTGGCTTATTCCTATTATATAGTCATTCCTGAACTGAACCATGTAAACTTTAAAAAACTACTAGTCAAGCATGACTATATATCCCTATGCTCCACATTTACATGGTCCTTCTAAGTGATTGCAAAGTCACGCGCTTGTGCGTGCTTATATCGCATGAACTTGATGATAGTGATGACGCTAATAATAATAGTAGATATAAACAATAATCATTCATTCTTGTCGAGACTATGCATAAGTTGCAAACAACATGCCTGTCATTCTTTTAATGCATAACACATTAAATTTTACAAGGATTCTTCAAAGATTCACTGTAACCTATGCAAAGGGACAATTATCAAGAACGACGTTTTTATTTTGTAAAAAAAACGAACGAACGAACGAACGAAGGTGTTTAAACTATGTATATTTCACTTCAGGACGCCAGCTCGCTTCAATGCCCATTGTGAGTACTCATTTACTGCTATAAAACCCAAGGAGTTTAAACATAATGGATATCTATGTGCACACTTGGTACGTCACGTATTCATTGAGTTTTTAATAAGGGCGAGAATCTCCAAATTAAAAAGAAATATGATCTACTTATTACGAACATTTTTATGAGAATTATTCAATCAGGAAGTTTCTTTAATGTATGCCCTGGAATCGTTCCCTTTTCCATGCTAATATGCTGTCATTGTGAAAAAACAAGCACATCCTACTTGAATGAAAGCGAACTGTGTTTCTCAAACTTTTCCATGTTGGACTTTTTCCGTGCTTCGTTCAACTTCGTTGCAAGTAAATTCCACCATGCATTCCGGTTTTTTTCTTCCCAATATCAAAAGCACCAGGCTTGTTTTTCCTGACTTCCTTAAAGTTCCTTCCTATTCTTGTCATTCGGCTACTGGCTTCACTACTCCAACTTGAACTCTTTAGAATTCTAATGATCCAAGCAGGCTTTTTTTGTGAACTTTCTATATGTGAGTTTTTTGTTTGAACACTGTGAGTTTGTCAACAAAATATGCACAATATGTGTGTAGTAAAAGAACTCGTTCATGGTATCTGAAACCGTCATGATGAACTGAAGATGATGGATGCAAATTAAGAATTTTCTCGAGAATTCACTCCGTCTTGTATAAAGCCCCTGATGTACCCAAAATAAGGTGAATTTTAAACATATATTGCCAGTTAAAATTATATATTACACATTCCTTCTCCTTGTTCTTTAGTAGAGAGGGAGAGAGAGAGAGAAAGGGAGTGAGTTTTACTCAATTTCTCTGATCAGATTGGAAAATCTGGAGGAAATTGTAAGTGCGGCATGTACCCACCAATTTTCTATGCAAAACAGGGGGAAAGGAGTAGCGCACAAGAAGGGTTATTTATGGAGACCATGAATACGATCATCAAATCAACGAACAGGAATGTGAAGTAGTTTCACTAGTCTGGATCGTCTACTTTTCTAGCAGCAGTGAGCCAGCACAAAGCTACCTCATTAGGCTACTTTAAAAAAGAATTCTTGCACATAAATTGAACCTTATTACAAATGTACGCATGTTAAAGTATATATCTCAGTGAAACGGAGGATTCGAAAATGTTTTTCAAACGGTTTAACTTTCCTAGACACAGCAACAGCCTAATTGTGCGCACAGTGAGGTGAACACGAATTGTCTAAGACTGGTAAGATGCAAAAAGATGTTCGTGTAGGAGAAGTATTAGACTTCATCAACACTTTCCACTGCGACCATCTCACCAGCAGTGATCTATCAACACATTTGAACATTAATTCACACACACAGTGCATCATAAAAACGAGACATGGTTCATCGTTTATGCTTCAAACAAAGCAAGAAAGCTGCGAGCGACTCATGGCATGTCTGAACCTTTGAAAACACAAGGTGAAATGTTCTACGTACGAAGTGTCTGGGTTTGCTCAAGAAATTTTCACATATTTCATCAACAACAGATTAGCCTCCGAGTGAACTGTCAATGTCTCAAAAATTCTCCGATAGTGATGCACCACTGTTTCAAAAAATGAGTGTTATCACGGTTAATCAAAATGAACAGTATTGACAGTATGATCATCATCATCATAAATCCCTCCACGAAGAAACATTCTCTAGTCTGCTTGTCTAGAAAATTATGTTGCGTAATATGATGCTAAAAATAAGCATTCTTCCAAATCACTTCTCCTCGCTGCTCTTGTAAACATTCATTGTTGCTGGCGTGTTCAAGAAGTGGATAATAACAATAATCGCTAATTATTACTGGTTTAGTTCATATACTCATACGAACCATTATGTATCATCATCATCACATAGTTGCATTTGTGCAATAGTTGTTATAAGTGTGGAGCTATATATAAGTGTGCTGTGCATAATGATGGTGCTGACGAGAGACGTTGATGGTAGCCAAGTTTTTATTTAAAATGTGTACCATAAGCTAGAAAAACAGTGAGAAAGCAATCAACATCATCTTGATGCTTATATAAATGAATGAGAAGTTACAAAAGAAGCACAATACGAGCGTCCCCTTAGATTGCTCACTAGTTCGAGTTGACTGTAAAGAAACAACAGGAAGCCGGGGAGTAAAACTCCTTACTATTGGAAATTATGGACCCGTAAATGAGTCGGTAAAAAAGAAAATAATGGGGAAACGAACCAGAAAAAACTTGACTAAGCTAATAAACAATAATAATATGTTAAGTGTGCATTGCTGGTTGTTGATGGTGGGTGGGTGATTTAAGCGTTGCAGTAGCATATTTTATTTGTGGTAATCAGACAAAAGCAGTACCTCAGGATGGTGACGATGATAATAAGGTGGTAGCGAGAAAGATGAAGTACTAATATGTTTGCGACTTGAGAGCTTTTAGTTGGTATGAAAGAATAAATAAGTTTTTAGTGTATCCAAACCATACCGGCTGAAAGGAAAAAATCTATATATATCAAACGAATTATAGTTAGTGAGAGAGAAGTGAGCACAAAATGTGTGTCTAAAAATGACTATATGGCCAAACAAAAGATTAACTTTTTGCTCCACTTCAAGTTGGATCTGGTTGTGCCTCTGAAAACCAACTCGCTAATGCATATTCAATTCATTGTGATATTAGCGTATATTTTGTGAACAGAAGAATTAGTGAGACGCGTACGGACAGAGAGAGAGAGAGAGAGACGTAATGGAAATTTGGGAATGTGTTTTTCTTCACATATCTCT
>JAHZNF010002647.1:0-14233 GCA_027744215.1 Troglopedetes dispersus
GAGAATGTGTATCAATAGCATCCGAAAGGAGGACAACATCTAGGAATTATTGTACCATTTAGTTTTTGTATGAGCCAGGTCGAGACGTGAACTCGAGACTGTGCCCTATTGTCGTCTGCCAGGCGGAATTAGTCCACTGCGCCAAGCCGACAGGCTCCTAGTACTCGATGATGGGATAAGATTGAATTGAACAATTTGAGAACAATAAATGATGAATGGTTACGTTTTATAGAAGATACAAATGGTCATACAGCTTCAAATTCTGTACCACCGCAAACATCCGCGTCATCTCAGGCACAGCAACCCCATCAGGCTCCACAAGTTGTTCTTCCAGCGGATCCAAATACCCAAGTTCCTATTCAAATTACAATGCCCAGGCTGGCAAATGATCCCCCAGGACTGCAGCGACAAATCACTATTCATGTGCCTGCTTCTTGTATTCACACCAATAAACTACAGGTGAGACGTGAGATTATCACTACTCACATCACGCGCATACTTCTATAATGCTAATAATTGTTCGTTTGTGGCTGACAAGTAACTCGTAGCTGCTTTAAAACAAATTCAATTAAATTAGTTTTTCACTTTGTGATTTTGATTTTCCTAAGGATATCCTCTCGCTACCAACAATTCAAGCAACTTTGGCATTACCAACAGAGAAAGCTGCTGCTGCTTTACAAGGTCAAATTAACCAAGCCCTTCAAAATGCAGCATTGGACATGAAGACACCTCCCTCAGGCAGCGCAAGCCATCCGGGGTTCGTTCAAGTTGATGGTCAAGCCGCCGGCGGTGATTCCAGTGAAGATGAAGACGAGGTGTTTACTAAATAACGTCAAGTATTTTCATATTGCATACTGAAACGTTTAACTTACAATGATTTCTTGATTGATGCTTAGGATGATGATGACGATGATGATCTCGATGATGATGCTGATGACCGCGATGACGAAAGGGAAGAAGAGCCTGAAGAGGAAGGTCAAGATGAGGTGAACTTTAACATGATTTTGCAAAGACTAAAATTTGGTATGACGTAAAACATTTGTGTTAGTTTTTATTTTTCATTGACATTTACTTAAATATTAATCATAGGAACCATTGAATTCTGATGACGATGTATCTGACGCTGAGGGTTCAAGCGAAAGATTGTACGATATTGAAAATGTTGTCGTCTGTCAATTCGATAAGGTAAGTTGTGATATACTTTGCAAACATTATACCCGAAAACAAGTGACTATTCCACATTAATACTTTGAAAACAAAAAAATAAAGCTGTTTTACTCTTTACATCGCGAATACTTGTGTAGACTAGAGATTAGTATCGAATAGCACCCCGTACTTGATTTGATTTAAATAACATTTGTAAATACCAGACAAACCTAATTTTATTGAACTCAATACACGTATTATGTTACATAGATAGGTAAATGTAATTTCTTAGTTATTGACGATTGAAATGAATTTCTCTTTACTTCATAAGACCTTTCGTAACTTTCGTACTAAAGTTTACATTGTATGGTATATGATGATGTGTATGCAGATGGAGGTTTTAATTTGAACGATGTGGACCATAAAATAAAATCGAGATCGATTGAATTACGCAATCTCTTTGCAGTAGTTCTCGTTCATTGTATAAAATGCATTTTTAGCTTAAAAGAGTTAACTCCGGCGATTTGCATGTAATAATAAGTTTTTTTTACATTATTTTCAAAACATTTGAAGCAACCGTTTTGTTAGTCTCAACCATAGATTTATAATCTCTTTTCGAATCAACAAAATCCCTCCACGCATTTTCGAGTTAGGTATATAACCGGCAAGGTCGCGGATAGCTGCCAGAATGCATGCCTAGAGCGAAGCTGCTGCAATGCATACCTATACCTAGGCGGATACCTGCTGCAACTGCGACCATTTTTGTTCAACGTTGCCTTATCAATGTAAGCTTATCATTATCATGGAAACCTATTACTCGAAAATGGCCCGTCTCAAGGAAAAACATCCGACGCGACCGTTTTTTGCAAATACAATATGCAAATGTATATGGGTTTCTGTTTCTTGTGTAGGTGGAGGGTAAGCAACCTACTTTTCTAACGTTATAGATAATAGGTAACCACGACGCTTCTGACGTCATTCATGCAACGTAGTCACCATGTGTCACAAGCCCTGAAAGTAAAAACGTAAAAGTTAAAAAAATTGTTCGGTGCTTGCTGACCTGGTTTCTAACTTGAACGATTCAAAACCTGAGTGTATCTCATTGGGTTTAACTGAAATATTATTATTATGTATTTTATTGGCAAAACAAGTGCAAGCAATTTGTCAATTGGCAATATACCTTGAACCTTGAATGGCTACCTTGAATGAAACTTACAAAGGTGATGGTCATTTGTATTATCACGTTAAGTAAAAACAATGTGAAATAACCTACATTATTAAGACACACACATGCATATTATCTCCAAATCCACTTTACAATTCGAATGAGAGTCAAACACCGGTTCTCCCGTTATATGGTGTGTTCAAGTGTTCATTAATATTTCCTACAAAGAATTTAGATCCCTCGTTTTGACCTGACAGTTTCAGAAGAGATTCTTCTACACAAGAATTTGCATGTTATAGAAAAAGGAAAACCAACTCTGGCTCCGTTTGGTTATCAGAACTTTCACAAGTATGACGTATTTTTATCGTATATTAAGCAGTATCGTATAAGACGATAGTGGATGCATTTTCCTCGTGACGTTACTGAGCAATGTTTGGTGCGTTATTAGGGAGATGACTCACTGGTTCATTTCCAAACAGGATTACAAAACTTAATTCTATACCTAACCATTGCACAACAAATGCATGCTGAATTTCGTGATCCTCACGTTGTTCCAGAATCATCACTTTAATATTGAAGGAGCTGCTGTTTGAGTGAGGCAAAATTTGCTTTGTACATAGATACTTTCACTACATGCATGATGGAGTGTGAGGCTAAAGTGGTTTGCTTCCCCTCCAGTTCACCACCACACTTCTATTACACCATTCCTCTGAAGCTTCCTTTTTGCACCTTTCTCCTCAGTTGTACGACGTCGTCACTCAACTCGTATATCCTTCTATGCTTTCACCGAGAAAAAGCTCGCAACTTGGCTGTATTTCATTTTCCACTGGAGCGTTGTTTGCCTTGCGGTCATATATATGAGTGGGAAAGCTAGCTAGAATTTTCAGTTGATCACTTATTCCTGTCCCAAACGGTCAGACGGAGAAGCCACAACGACAACTACAAAGAA
The DNA here is from genome assembly GCA_027744215.1 of Troglopedetes dispersus. NCBI lineage: Eukaryota > Metazoa > Arthropoda > Collembola > Entomobryomorpha > Paronellidae > Troglopedetes > Troglopedetes dispersus. The sequence continues at coordinate 3,261 of JAHZNF010002647.1, forward strand.
AGAACCAGCAGCTGGGGAAGTATTTATTCACAAAATCCAAAATTCCAACGAGCATATCAACTAATCTGTGCTTTCGATTCTATAAAAATAGTGAAAAAGTCAACATTCTACTACATATTTATTTCGCCTCTCTACGAATTCAAATAAAAGAGTCGTTCAAAGATCTCACACGCGAGCTAAATTGAAATATTAGTTACACACAAAAAATCACATTCGTCAAAACATATCATCCACTTGCAAATCATATCAAATCAAGTCATATCAGGCGATATTGAATTTAGGAAAACATATCATTGTAGAACTTAAAAGTTTCGCGACACGTCAACTAAATTTTCAAAGGAAAGCTATATAAGCCCACGCCAATTGGAACAATATTATTTGATTGCAGAATAACATACCGCAAGAATTGAAATAATCAGGTAAAACATATTTGAAACATTGGGAGTTGTGTGCACGAAAAAATATAAACTAAAGCAACCTCTGAGATATTTTGCCCTGAGATATTGGGTATATGAAAGTGCCCCAGCGTTACAACAACCCTACCTTCAGCAGTCCTCACAGCATAGCAGCACGACGAAATTCACCGTTTTGAAGAAAATAGGGGAAACTTGAAACAAGCTCTTGACAAAGAGAAACAAAATTGAATTGAACAGAGAAATATAAATCAATAAAACGTTCATAAAAAAGAACTCTTGTTTATCTTTCCGGTAGTGTCTTCTTTTAGCTCAAACTCTTTTTTCTTGTTTGCTAGTTACTGAGAACGTTATCCTCATTCAACTTCAAAAATAACAAGAAACATTCCATTTGTTGATTTTCTCGCTACTTTCTTCGCGTAAAAATACGTTTCTGTCTTTTTTGTGTCTGTTTCCAAAAGAATGATCGGTAAAATGTTGGGAGGTGGTGCAATTCTTTCCCTTCTGTTCGTCGCATTCAGCTCATCAGCAGTGTATTCCATTGACCTGCAACGTCTTTACGACATGCAGAAAACCAAGAGAGAAGGTGAGTCATACTACCCACAGAATCTAATGCACAACATGGTACAACTTCTAAATTAAATTGAATTGTTTGTAAAACCTTAAACATGATATACATAAGATTAAGAATATAGCGAGGCGCTATGTGCCCTACTAATTACGTATTCAGAAAATTATGCATGCGAGAGGAGAATAATTTAAAATGAAGTGAAAAACGAAAACACAGAAGACTTTCGTTTCCTTTGGTTGGCCAAAGACTCAGTGACCAAGTTTTTTTTGTAGTTTATTTGGATTCGATTCATTTTTAAAACACAATTTAGATTCATAGTAGGTATTTCAACAACCACGACATCACAGCCAGTGGCAACAAGCTAGCCCAGTTCCCATTATCCATCTGTTTTTCTTGTAACTGAAAACAGAAACATGACAGGGACAAATGTATCGCATTGTGAGTTATGAAGGTACGGCACACTCTTGCGATATGTTTTTGTGTGCACACACTCACAAGCTTGAATTTACAAAGGTACTTTATGTAAATTAAATATTTTCAGTCTTTTATTTATTTACCAGGCCATATATTATTGTATTAAGCTCTTTTAGTTTCTCCAAATACAGGATATACTTTTTGTATAAAAGAAAATGAAGTACTCGTCGACCGAGCAAAGCTTAATGAAAGTCGCAGCATGTATGAAGCTTTTGTGCTTGTAGAAAATGTAACAAGTAGTAGAAAGCATGAATAAATGGTAACATGGAATCGATAAAATAGATCTACTTACGTGTCTAAAAAAAAGTGAAGCACATTTCATTGTGTAGTTCCCCATTATAACTTTCTCTACTGGACACTTATTCTAAACATGAAAGTAAACACGCATCAAGAATAAAAATACTATGGCAGAGCACTTAACTTAAGACCAATGTTGTAAGTCTATACATTTGGGTACTTTGCTATGCATTTATGTAATGCAAGCCCAAGAAAGCGGTTTTATTTCTGGTCTTTTTTCTGGCTTTCAATTCAGGAGAAAGTCTGGTCCATAGTCTATAATGCTGGAAGGTAGATCGTAACTCACGACTTATTGCTTGTTGCACCAGGCATAAAAGGTAAAGACTAGAGAATATTCACATGAAAAGCGGAAGTTGAAACGACAGAATCTCCTTTCCAGTTGTTGCTTCACCATTCCAATATTATCATTGTTATGAAATGATGCATGTGCATGTACTGCAATAACACTTGAAATATAAATGGACCCAGGCAGTAATGGTCCGTGCGCAGAGAGGCCACTTTTCACTCACTTTTCGATTACTATGACTTGGCATTCTAATAAAACATCTTGTTTGTTTAATCGACTTGTGGATCCAGGTTTTGTGAAACATAACACACTAATGAGTGCCTTTGTATGAACTGACTAGTGATTATGAACCACAAACTACCCACAAAAACACTGGCAGATTCTGTCTTTTCACGCCGAAAAGGTACGCAATCTAGGAAGCTGTCGGGCGGAGTTTCTGCCACAAGATGAACCAAAGCTTGCAAAGGCTTTGTTGTGATTAGAAAAGTTTCGTAATGCCAGACTAACAATTTAGGTATTGTAAAAGTTTATGGAAAGCATGAGCAGGACCTTGGAACTATTTGGGTTGGTTCGAAGATACTACATAACAAGCTTCAAAATGTGACGTACTCGATATTTATTATTGTGTGCAGAAAAAGTACACAATGTTTGCTTGCATTGTCTTTCAATGAAGTGTACTTCTTTTTTTACGGGATTCTTAAGACGTCTTGTTTGATTTAATATCTGAAAGCCAAGCAAACCGAGTTTATAATTTGCATGCACCGTCCTTTGAACACTTACGAAAAAAGTAATGAGAAATCTCAAGGAAATTTAAGCTACATTTCACTGCAAGTATCAGCAGCCACATGTAAGTAAAGGAAAGGAAAGCAGCCTCGTAATTTCAAGATGTTGCTACGCCTTATCTTATCTTCCGTAAAACAACCGATGTCGTGGGAAATAAAAGTGGCTAATAAGTGCTTTCCCTTACGCGCACGTCGAAAACACCTAATCCAATCTGCCAGTTACATGTCTTTCTTATATATGCCACGAAATGACAGCGTATGAGTAATAGTAATAAAGCACGTAATCCAATTTCCTGCCACATGATCTCGTAAAACATAAAAATGCAAAGTTGAGCGCATTCTAAAGATTACGTTTTTTTTTCAAACTATAATGCAATGCCTTTGTTCACGTTCTTACACCATTATCATCAGAACAATAAGGAGTGCTGGGAAGAGCGACTTTGTAAATTTCGCTTATCCCTGAAAGGAGTAAAAATTTAGCGATTGAGTTGAACAGGAAGTACCACCAACGTGGCGATCCTTACGTATCAGGCTCCCAAATCATGATATATATATAATACAGTAATGTGCCTCGAGGAGATTACGGAAAATTGTGTTCGTCAATTATTAATTAGCCCATTATTATAGTATTGCAAATAATTACTACTTTCTTTGCAGGGGAAAACTGTCATCCATACCAGCCATTTAAATGTCCACATCCGGAAGGGAAAGGAAAGTGCATTTCCATCCAGTATTTGTGTGGTATGTGACTCTATTCAATGATATTTTGTATTCGGAGACTGTTTTGTGATCTTAAGAAAATTTCCCAAACTGTTTAAGGTAACACTATTTATGATTATTATATACAGATGGAGCTCCAGACTGTCCTGATGGCTACGATGAGGATTCAAGACTATGTACAGCAGGTAGGTGTCGTAATTTGATCAAGTTACAAGATTCGTCTGTTAATTTCGAATAATTCAACTTTGATCAATTTAATTACATCAAGTGCCAATGGCCACTGGTTCCATCAAAATATGTGTGAATATGTGTGTCATCCTACGTATTTCAGTGCTGGGCTAGGAGGACATAACTTAGGGTAATTCACTGTGTGGTGAGCAATGTCATTGGTTTTATATTTTATCACGCGATGCATTGTAGGTACTTCATGTGGTAGTAAAATAATAAGTACATACTTCAGTCGATAAAATATTTATGGAAGTTAGCGAAAGAATATAAATTGTTCACCAAGACATAAGCATGCGGACTCCTTTATTTTGTACAAAGTTGCTGACTGCCTTACAAAAAATTGATTCATAGCGGACTGGTGTTCTTTGTGGATTCTTATGAATATGTACTTGTAAATATTTTATTGTAGGCATTGCAGTGCTGAATGGCTGAAGACAATGCCAGCCAAACTTGTTTTATTCACATTGTTGTAAGATAATTTATAAATTACACTCCACGTCATTGGTGCCCTTCAAAATTATTGACCAAATGACTAAAACCGTTTGGTTGAATGGCATTTACTCAAAGGATCTAACCGTCCGCATTTTTACCATGCATGGCTCCTGCAGCGCCGAATGTTTAAGACAGTATTTGGTATAGCTATGTCCTCCGTTCTTCTAAATAAGTCTACTTTGGCAAAAATAGGAGAGAATGTGGCGCCATATAAAACCATAAATAACATTCGCGATGGTTATGATGATGCCCCTTAAATTCTTGGAATTTTAGAATATTTATTTTAGCAAACTCCAAAAAAGATACAAACAATTCCAAAACGATTGTCTAGATGTAGGTTGCGTTGATGAAAATTCAGTTTTCATATTGCTGATCTTCGTTAAGTGCTTTCTTTTCTCGCAATATTCATTTTCATTTTTGGCTACTCATATTTTGTGTGTCTGAAGAAGGAGCATACATTCCGGATTTATTGCATGTTAGAGATGTTGATACGTAGCCTTGAATATCGCTACGAAGCGGTTACTCCTTTTAGGATACGCAGTATTACACCCGACCGACATCAAACTTTGTCTCACGTTGTCTAAAGTGAAAGTTGTCAGTGTTTATGCACAAAATTTCTATGTGGGTTTAATACTTAGAAAATAAATTCGTGCTATAGGCCCTACGCTTTTGAGTGGAATGTATCTACATGGGTGTGTGGTTAGGGTGGAGGGAAGGTCCACTTTACGAACTCTTACTGTTGTTCCCAAAGCCAACATATATTTATTTGTACATTATGTACACCAGCAAAGTGGCATTTTGTCAAACTTTTGAAGTGCTACTTTTTAGTTTTGAAGCTACAAAGTGGCTCCTCAAAAAACTTCTGTAAGTAGATTAACGAAATGTTGGCATGAAAGGAGATACAAAACCTATGTGTAATAATTTAGCAGCTAGTAGTACAAGCTTATGATTTTCTAGTTCCGCGCTCAACAAAGTTTGTGTTTTGACTGTTGACAATTTGACAAACCAAATTTTGTGTGGGTAGCATTGAGGAATAAAATACAGGCCCTCCGAATCATGACTTGGTTAATAAGTATCTTGGTACTAATTTCCACTTGAGCTCTCATAATAGTGACAAGAATCTCATTGGCATGCTGTCAAAAACCAGAGTTGAAACAATAGACAAATTAATACATAATAATAAAATTATAAATTATTTAGAATTCTCTTTACGCATTTTTATGTGATTTTTCCTTCACCATTTGAAGAGACTATTGATTGAAGTTTCATGTAGTCACTGTTTGCCACTAGAAAAAGACATTGTTTTCCCACTGTGCTTGTACTAAAGGATAATTCTTTCTGATGCTTTTGTCAAACGGGAACTACACGGCTGCTTCAGGTAGCAATAGTTTCTACTAATAATACTGAATACTGACACTATTTTATTGGCATCTATTCATATTGACTGTAACTTTCTCTTTCATGGGCAGGATCTTGCTGTAACGCAAATTTTTTAAAACTTTTATGACGAGCACTCCATCTTTCATGTATACCTTTTTATTATAACTTTAAGAGCTTGAGCTAATAATAAAATTAACCTCCAGTTGTGGTGTTATCTAAAATCCTTAAAAAAGTGTGTGAAAAATTGGCAAACACATTGCAGGCATGAAATTAGATGCAACTACCATGTTATAATTTATCTGATTCTGACATTGTCCGATTGATGACGACAAATGTTGACGGTGCATAACTTTCTTTCTCACAGCAGTTTCTTGTGCGCTGAAAACTCTTTGTGATATAGATTACACTTGTGATCCCGTACCTACCCATCAAGCCACTAACATACAATTTTTTAACGTTTTTTAACTTGATCTGGTCTGATACATTTATCAACATCATGAAAGAAAGGGTGATAGAATCTACAAAGAGAAAGAAAGACTAAAAAGAGACTAGAAAGTGTAGTATTACCTACCTGGAATAGAATACCCATTTCTTCCAAGCTCATTCTTATCCACTTTCATCCTGCTTTTACAGCAGTCAAAGTCATAAAATGGAGAAGAAACAGTAAGTGTGCACATATTTTCTTTCAAAAGGCTTTTGCTCGAAGGTGGGATTATTCCTACTTTTTAAACATGAACTTACAAATTTTCACTGTCTTTAAGGGTAGCATTTGCTAGAAAATGTTATGCATTACATTATGTAACTTTCTTACTGGTTTTACTTGCGCATATCACACACTGTGATAAGTCACGCGGATGAAATTTCGCATATATCTTGTCTGCCCCCGGAAGGCGACAAAAATGCTACATACTTGTTACATAAATATACATGAACGTGAGCTACAATGGGGAACTTTACATCATCGACTGTTCTCATTCAATATGTACGCGAAAGAGAACAAAGAATCATAAAATTCGTCGCACTCAGGGGATGACGACTGCCGGGTGCTTGCGAACGATACATGTATATATGTTATACGGTCATGCCACCGTATTAATACATTCCACTGTACACACAAAGTTCATATAAACCGAAGTATCTTTAATGCTTGAGAAACAATGTGTCAAAATACCACATACATAGATCACATCTGCAATCGACTTTTTTCTGCCTCCTCATTTCTCCGCAAACTTAGGTTACACATTGTGCATGCGGCCGCATATTGTTAGCAATTTTATCCCAGGATATCACTCAAATTGACAGTTATCATAAAAAATACCTAAATGTAAAATATTACTAGTCTATTCCTTTCACGACCGCACCCCACTTTGCTTTCCGGTGGTAATGTCAGGACACCCCTTTAGTTATATTTATATATCCGGTTGGTGGGCTTTTAGTCTTCTATTTTTACTTTTCATGCATTGCACTTCAATCTGCTTGTAAATAAAGTGAATGTGTACATAGATTTCGATTTATATGGAAATGTTTAAACTTTTTATCACAGACCCAGGATTCAGGTTATGCTATCGTGCTGTGTAAGGTACTTTACGATACAGTGCGCCTATAGCCCTCATGTAGTTTTCTTTACGTTGAACAAGGTAACGGACATTCGCAAAGAAGTCAATATGTATCACATAATTTATTATTCTTTTCAAAGATTGTCTTTTTCTTTAAAAGAACAGATACTAGAGCGCATGTTTGTTGAGTTAAGGTTATGGAAAGAAAAAACCAATGGTTTGAAAGGTGCAATATTTTCTTGTCACCTTTCACTTTGGACTTCCCCTGATGTTACGAAGTTCCCATGTTTTAGACCTCATGTATAAAGTGCTTTAGACACATATCCCTCACGTTCCTTTAAGAAAAGATTCGTGATGGGATTTTTAACACTGGTTCTGGTGTGAGCCAGTTCATCTGCTGAATAATTTGGTTTTAATGGCTTCGGACATGAAATGATTAGGCTTTCGGTGCGGAGGTGGATGTTGTAGGACATCATTAAGTTTCTGGAGATAGTTTTTGGCTATATGTATAGGCAATCCAGAGAAAAATAAATATGTTCGAAGCTGTAACAAGTGAGTGCAGTTAACGGTGGGAGCCGTGCTGGCAGACTCTTGATAAAATTTTGTTGCTCCTTCAAATTCCTTGGACTTCATCTACTTACAACAGGTATTATATAAACAGGTTTCATGGAATACTGGATGTTGTGGTACTAGCTTTCAAGATAAAAAACAAGAAACTATGGATGAAGTTGAACATGACCAATACTTTACTTTTAAGTTTAAGTAAAGTGAAAAGAAACGTGCAAAACTAGTTGAAATAGAAATATATTAGCTTTTACGTACATAAATATAGTATGCATACCTAACGTATACATACATTTACAAAAGGAGCTCTACGTTTTCCGAGGTTTACGGTTGCATTCAGTTTATATTTCCAACTCGGAGGCATAAGTTCATTTGTTAGTGTTCACCACAAACTTTGTGTTTCCGGAAAATAAAAAATCATGACGGTCAAAATACCACATACATAGATCACATCTGCAATCGACTTTTTTCTGCCTCCTCATTTCTCCGCAAACTTAGGTTACACATTGTGCATGCGGCCGCATATTGTTATTCAGTTTATATTTCCAACTCGGAGGCATAAGTTCATTTGTTAGTGTTCACCACAAACTTTGTGTTTCCGGAAAATAAAAAATCATGACGGTGAGAGTACCTGAGATTGTTGTGTGTACGTAAGGTGATAAATTTGTTCCCATTTATTTTTACTTAGGCCTTCCGTCTTTGCTTTTGTACTAAAGTGTGGACTGTCTACCGAGGTTTGAGCAGAATTTGTGGTTTTCCACTTTATCGCGACCACATCGTCGGGTTGATAACGGTTGTGTAGGTGGCAATTGGGCTTGACTTTTGTTTGTTCTTTTTAGTTCAGCCTTGGGGTTGTTTTGTATCCGTGTCAAAGGGAGCGAAATTGTAACACTGACAAATATACTGCGAGATGTAACTTATGTATATGTATTTTGTTTGTTTGTTGACACATCTTATACTGGAGACCAAAACATTATTTGGTTCATTTCGTTTGTTGTGCTGCTTTTACTTTTGAAACTTCTTTGTGCTAAAAGAATTGTTTTAGCGAAACAATGTTTTTGCGAGCAGCATGATGGTATGAATCCATACAAGTTAAGATGATTTATTATGGCCGTTTTAATCTCAGCCTTTGCAGAAAATTCAACAGTTCAGAACTCGAATACTACCGCATTCTAAGATGATGTTTGTTTGTTGACACATCTTATACTGGAGACCAAAACATTATTTGGTTCATTTCGTTTGTTGTGCTGCTTTTACTTTTGAAACTTCTTTGTGCTAAAAGAATTGTTTTAGCGAAACAATGTTTTTGCGAGCAGCATGATGGTATGAATCCATACAAGTTAAGATGATGATTTATTATGGCCTTTTTAATCTCAGCCTTTGCAGAAAATTCAACAGTTCAGAACTCGAATACTACCGCATTCAAAGATGAAAGCGAATGTATCTTATAAATGATCTCACATAAAAATCGCTTTCCGCGACGTTTCGAATGATACAAAGTTTACATGAGTAACAACCGCAGCAGGACCGAATGAGTCAGCAAAAAGAAGAAAGCTTATAAATTTCGTTGGTTTTATTAACAAAAACGACATGGAAAGAGTCAATGTAGTTTTTAAAAGTATGTATTTATGTATGTATGTATTTATGCACGTATAATGAAACTTTCATGCGTGTGCCTATAGATTTCCTTTACAAACGAAGAAACTGTTTTGAAAGTTTTTTTCTATTCCAAATCATTCTTACTTGATGCTTTCTATATACAGAACGCAGTCAGAGAAAGCACTACAGGCGTCGGAGAGACGGAAAAAATGTTATAAAGTACTCTCATGGTAAAACTTTTGTTTTCAAACTCATTACAATATTAAATCTTTGCAGACAACGCAACGGAATCCAGAAATGTCGGATTTGATTTCATACTTCACCACCTTAATTTCGTCTTTTCTGTGTTTTGCTTAGCTTTTTTAATATATTTTATTTTTCGTCATACATATGTTTGTCTCATTATTTATAATCTTTGCAACTGAAGTTGCTGCAAAAAGTAGCGTCTTGCCTGAAAACTTTAATGTATAACGGTCCGTAACAGACAAGAAGTGATTTATAGCGCATACATACCTACTAACTTTTCGGATTTCTTTTAAAATGTCTCAGTCGAGTATCCCTTCAGGCCATGAAATGACAATTCAGGTTCAATCTGCGTTAAGGAGTTACTACTGGCTACAATAATATTCCTTCTTGGTTAGGAATTTTTAAACCTTGTGCATCTATCTTTAAATACTAAGTGTATGTACAAAAATGATATATCTTTTATTTTAAGCTTGGAAAGTTGAACTGATTAGAAGAATGATAACCAACGCTCGTGATCAAAGCGTGTACAGAAAATGCCCTCGTGTATAAATGTTGACTGGTTAAGTTACAGTAATCGTGATGCAAAGGTTCATTGTCAATGGTACATGTTGCGGGGATATCTTACTACTCATATCTCATTGATCGAACGTTAGTAACCCTTGACATTTGAAGATGTATTTACCACAGCCTTGAAAGTTTTCGGTAGGAACTTGCCTAACAAGATTTTCGTGCTGATCCATTCCTTATTGTCACTAGGTCAGGTCGCATATTCGCCCACAAGCAAATCTTGTAGGTTGTGCCAGAAGAGACATAACTATTTTGTGAACATGCAATATAAGTTTCCCAAGAAAATCTCACATTTAGTGAATTGAGAAAGAAAGAACTGAAATGGGTTGTGGTAGCATCGGTGATGGATATTTAGAAGACAGGCGACAATCCGGCTGAAACATGTGGGCTGTGGGCGGGGTGCGACCCGTCAAACTTAAATCTTAATCAGCGCGAGGGCGGAAACTTTTTAACCACGTACATACCTCAGCTGAAATACTTATGGTACCGTGGTAAAGCTAATATAAAACGTTATTCTACACACCAAGTTAGACTTACGAATTTTTAAACATTTTCTTGGGTTGCATATGACATCGTAACATAAAATGGTTATTTAGAAATAACTCATGCTACGACAGAGCGGGAAAAAGCGAAGTAATAATATATAAATTACTAGGCTTCAGCTTGTTTAAATTGATAAATAGTCGTAAGTCACGCATGACTGTGAAAGCAGACTGGGTAGGTCGGCTGTCTCGATCAGCCCACATGCACTTCAGCGAAATGTCCACATATGAGACTTAAAATTCATGAGCACATATC
>JAHZNF010002648.1:0-10259 GCA_027744215.1 Troglopedetes dispersus
TCTGAAAAAAAAATAAAGATATTGACTCCAATAATAACACTTGCCACGTCACGTTCGAAATTTTTTTTGTATATTATTGAGTTACTTTTTTTATTATGTGATCACTTTCAAATTTTCTTTTTGATTTCAGAAAAAGCTCCGATCACATGACTTTAAAAAAATTGAGATTCAAGTGTCTATCTAATTTGCATAAGAGGATGCGCAACATTAAATTACTAAAAATGTTGTTTGAAATTTAGTCAATTGACTCAAGTGACAAAGTAGTAACTTGCGTAAATGTTTAAGACGAAAAAATCAAAGAAGTAACCAAGAGTTTAATTATTTTTGCAAATTCGTGGAATTACGTCAACAATTCGAACAGAGAGAATAAATAAGCCGGATGATGTGTGCGGTTATCTAACTACGTAAATACACGCAGAATTTACTGAGATACTGCAGGTTATTTTGTGGTATTTAATAATACCCAGCAGCATCCTCAACGAGTGACTTGACGAAAATATATAGCTGACCTACACCATTCATTTACAAGTGCGTTAAAAGCATTATATTATGCAAATTATTTGTGTCCACAAAAAATATATTTTACTGTTAAAAGCATATATGTATGTACGTTGTTCAAATACTCAATGCTGGATTATGTATAATATTTTTTACTGGGTTCAGTTTGTTTAATGAGAAAACAAAGACGGGCTGAAATAATGATGAGGCAATTTCTGTTCCTTCTTGCTTTGTTTTTACATGCACACAGTTTTTTCTTGTTCTCGCTGCTACATAAATTTCATTTCATGCAACAAATCAGGTAACAGATTAAGTACTTTGCTCCACAAGAATTTGTATTTTGGCGATGTCGTACAAAAATAATAATGGAAGTGGAAAAAAGAAGCTACGCTCTAGTGAAGCCACTTGTTAAAAAGAAAAAATAAATACGGGATATATGGATACCGTACCTTGTGCATGCTTATATCTCTTTTACAACATGAAATAGTTCTTTTTTTTAAGAAATGGTGACAAAGTGAAATTGTAGATTATACATTCATTTATATTCATCATTGAGGTTCGCAACTTACTTTTAGTCAATGTGGCTATCAATGCAAATATTTTTTTACTTTGAAATCTTTTTGGTACACTGACTTGTTCTTCCTTTTTTTCTGCTAATCTTGACTTGACGGTGAAGAGGAGGTGCGTTAAGGTGAGTGGTCGCTTTGCTACAAAAAAGACAAGAACTAAAAAAAAACTTTTTGTGTGCGACGACGAAGAAGAATTGTGTGTGCTGCGATGTGTCCACCACGGTCCCACAAAAATATTGTTTTACAGTAAAAAAAATCCTCGGCACTTCCTTTTTTATTTCAAGCTTGAGAGAATTTTATGTCTTATCTGTTATTGTCACTGTTGAAACTTGAGAATGGCACGTGTCCTGTGTCCACTATTTTTTTGGTTTGAAATCCGTTAAATTTTAAATGTTACGGGGAGATGAGCTGGTCAATCTTTCTAGTCTAAAAAAGCTTCATATTTTTTAACACAAGAATATACACATAGTTTCGTGCTCTTGTGTCGATAATATTTTGCTTCTTAATTTATCATATTATACATATTATTGTCACACTGTTTCACAAAAAAATGTTAATAATGATTTACGTTTTACGTTACAATATTTCGTTATTGTCGATGAGGAGGAGGAGTATTTGCATTTTATTGTCGTGGATTGCAATTTTTATTGTCGTTGCAGACTATATATTTTTACGAATAAATTTACATATTATTTTTCAGCATCAGATTTTCAAATCTTTCACTCTTTCATCAAAGATAACAGACTCAACAGAAAGAAACAAAAGAGTCCTGTTGCATAATATTCTACCTATAAATTAATTGTCCAAGAATTTTATAACAAAAGAACGTGCAACTTTTTTTATTTTCCTGTCGCGAGTTGGTATAATCCCTTTCGGTTACTGGGAAGGAAGTAGAAATATCTCAAGTTGCCCCGAGTATCCCAGAGAAAAAAAACCTCTGCTTCTTTCACGAAATCCTTACACGATTGCTAGCGTGTGCGATCACTTTTATATTATGTCGTGCATTGTTTGGCTTATCTCCTGGATTGTTAACACCACCAAAATCTGAGCATTATCGTTGTCAACTTGATTGTTATAATAATATTTTTTGGATACATTTTTGTTCCATAAAACTATTAAAGGCCACAATTGAATCTTCTTTTACATAATAATATGTTACAGTTACTAGATTCTACAACTCTCAACTTAACCTCTGATTTGAAGTTGGAATACACCTGTAAAATGTTTTTTTCTGAAAAACATACGCCCCATAATATTTTCGACGCACAAGTTTTTTAGCCACAATAACTTTTGTGTGTCCAAAAAATGTGGTCAACTGTCAACGAAATCTCTCAGTTGAAAAAGAGACGCGTCAATTTTTCAGTGATAAAGTGGAGCGCCCCACTTCCAGTGGATTCCGCTTCTGAGAAGCACTCGGAGTTTTTTAGTTTTTCCGAGTATTTTTGATATGCTTCTGGATAAGATCCACTCTTACACAAGAAGTTTGCACTACCACCTCCGTTGTTATTATTATGTTGTTCCAGCTGGTTTAGCAGGGACTGTCGCTCTTGACGGGTGACGGTTGAGGCTGTCGACGAGGCGGAGGAGGAGGAGGAGGAAGCTGCGTCATCATCATCATCATCATCTGATAACTCATCAGGTGGGAACTGGCCCGGATCAAAAAGGGACACTTGTTCCTCTTCCCTGCAAAAAATGGATTTTTTCCAGGGAATCCTCTCCGGGAAAATATTTTCTCCAGACTGTCCTGGAACGGTGCTTGGGGTGGTGGTGGGTTCCTCCAGTCCTGAGAAGTCTAACGAAACCAATTCTGTTTCCTGGAAGGTGGTGCTGCTGGATAAACCGTGGTTGGGATTATTTTCCTGGAGAAATTCCTTTGGCAAAAAATGGGGTTGCTGTTGTTGTTGTTGTGATCCACCACTACTGGTACTCTGCTGTTGCTGGAAATTTCTGGAGAATTCTGGAGAATTTTCATGATGAGAAGATTGTGGTGGTGTGTTGGTTGTTGGAAAGAGAAGTACTGCGGTGGTCCTAGTATTGTTGTCCACATTCGTTGTTGTGTCCAGTTCATCGTCTTCGTCTGGCTCGTCTTCCGAAGGAGGGTGGCCGCCGCGCCAGTCACACTGACACAGCCAACAGCCGACCACAAGCCAGACGACCCCGAGCAGTGTCTGCGGTGGCAGAGGAAATGACAAGGGGAGGTGAGGCACCGCCACCCTTCAAGCCTTTCTCAACAGTTGCTCCTCTCCGCCTGTTCCTGTTTGTCACAACAACTCCACAAATTAATATAATAATCAAATTCGACACTGCCACACAATCACCAATGTGTCAACCAGCACCACTTCCAATTATTAATTTAAAAGGTCACACTTTCTTCATATGAACACACGAATATTTTTTGATTTTGTAAACATGTTTCAGTTTTCTTGGAAAAGAGCACATGAAAAATTTTTTTTAGTAAAAGAGTTTTACAAAAGACGCACCATTATTAAATGAAGGAATGATTATGGTAATAAGATTACTAAATGGAGTTGTATTCACTGGAACAAGGGTCGTCTATGTAGGTATATATTTTTTAGGTTTATCCATTTTCTTTCCATATTACTATATTTTTGTGCAGGGTAGGTACGTGTAATATTTTATACTACCTATACATTTTTTTTTCTTCTCCAGAATTTTGTGTGTGTGCATGAGTAAAGCAGTGCTGGAGAAAGAGGAATCTGCTGGAGCAAGCACAAAATTCACACTGACTGGTCGGCCCGCAGAGCATTCCCGTTCCTTCCTTTGTCGCTTGTCTTCCTCATTCCCGTCGTCCGCTCTCGTCATTCATTTCCACATTTTCCATTTTATTATTATTATTATTATCGCTATTATTATTATGGACACAAAAAAACCGTTCATAATAGAGTGATCCTCTACGTCTCTTCTTCTCGCTAGAGAAAGCATGGAGAAGATATTCTGCGGGACTTTGTAATACAAAATTTTGGAGCAGAAGAGAGGAAAGGGAGTGTAGTAGTTTTGTTTTGCACCTTTTTTATGCACACATCCAAACATTATTAGAGTGCTAAGGGGTCGGCCTGCCAGAACCATCCTGGAACATGTTCCAGCACAGCAGCGTCGGTCGACAACGAAGGGTCTCATGAAACCCAATTTTTTCTTATTGGCTCCCGTCTCCTCTTGGAGGCTGGGCTTATCACTTTCGCGAAATAACTGGAGCAGTCTGAATATAATGAACTCTCTTGTAAAATAGTGAAACTAGAGAAAAAAATATACTGCTGTAATTTTTTTTGGTACACAGTGTATATGCCGCAGTCGGAGATTACTACTATGATGGGATCAAAAATTTTACTACGCTAGAATTTTTTACTTTCCATTCCGATCCGTGTATATTTTTCTTGTAAAAAATATGTATAGCTTTCTCCATAAAAGGAAAAAAACATGTGTACCTACACAGTATACATATGATACTACTGCGCTAATGATGTGCTGATGAAATGCGATTATCATAATAACATACCACCACCACCACCACCGCTTTTGCGACTGGACAATTTTTTTTGGAGCAGAAAAGGAAACGAGACCACCCAAGACGATTCCCAATGATAAAGTAGACAAGGTCGATTTACTCCTGATTATGGGCCAATTACTGCATTTCCAAATAATTATCCCAAAATAAATGACTGTGGAGGTGGTGATCCGCGGAAAATATAATATATTATATGCGCATTACCCAAGCATATGATGCTGGAAGGATAAAAAAGAATATCTGTGACGTAAACACAGAAATAAATCTTGAAAGAATGCAGCGGAAGGTGGTTCACGAAGATTTCTTGTTTATTTTCTATTTATATATTCCCCACTGCCCATTTTGCAACAAATTTGCATAAAGAGAGCATAGCTAAATACATGAACCAGCCCGTTTGAAAAAACTAAAAGTCCTGTGGGACTACTTTTTGGTACTCTCTCGGGATACGAAAAAAATATGCTGGAGAAGGGGACAAACACAAACAAAATTGTTTCTTGATGCAATTCAATATATTCGTATAAAAATGTGTTTGGAAGGAATCCCGTCGAAGCAAAAGAAAAATCTATATACTCGATGAACACATACATACTACTTTGTACATATACTTTTTTTCTCTCCAGGATTTTTTCCCTTTTTTGGAGAAAGAGGAAATAATATTGAGTGAGTGTGTGAACGTGTTTGTTGTTGCTGGAGAAAATTTCTGGAGGGGGATATCCTCTTTATATTCATGGCATCATCGCAGCATCAAGCGCATTATCCAGGACCAGCAAAGTATGTATTACATGGTAGTAGCAAGCAACACTCTGTAAAAAATACGGAGATCAGTTGGCTGGAGAACAATCTGTAGAAGAGTAGTAGTAGGAGTAATAGTAGTAGTAGTAACTGGAGAAGTTGTATAAATATCCAGGTTCGCTCGCTGGAGAAAATAATGATGGAAAAGTAGGGAGAAGTCTCTCAAGTGGAACGGGACGGGAACAGGCTCACAACTCTCTATAACGTACTCTCTCTCTTTTTCTCTTTTTACATAGTGGATTCCCGCTGGAGAGAAGTGAGGATGTGGAGACTGGATAAAAAAAACTAAGAACCTTCTCCTATCCCGGATGAGTGTTATGTTATGCATTTATGGATTTATATTACGGATTTTTTTGAACACATTCAACAAAAAAATATTCGTGTCCATTAAAAACTACACAAGTGACAATATGTAATAAAAAAAATTGTCCGGAATGCTAGTTCCTTCTCCAGGAATTTCGAGTGAAAATAGGTTTTCCAGGAGTTGAGCGCAAACTTTTCCTGGAGAAAACATTTAAAAAATGGGAAGCCTATACCAAATATATATAATAATCTGTGTAGGTACACATTAGGTATAACTCTCATGGATAAATGAAGTTGCTGGAGAAAAAAAAACGAAAAAAAACCAGAGAGCGAAAGCGAGACAGAAAGAGAGTTTGGTAATGTTTTTTTGTCCTGGAGAATGAGCGGAGCCGTGCAGTCTGCTCCACCCAAAAAGAAACTCCACGTTCATATGTATTTATACTTTTTTTACTGGTAGCTTTTTGGAGAAAATATATAATAATCTGTGTAGGTACACATTAGGTATAACTCTCATGGATAAATGAAGTTGCTGGAGAAAAAAAAACCAGAGAGCGAAAGCGAGACAGAAAGAGAGTTTGGTAATGTTTTTTTTTGTCCTGGAGAATGAGCGGAGCCGTGCAGTCTGCTCCACCCAAAAAGAAACTCCACGTTCATATGTATTTATACTTTTTTTTACTGGTAGCTTTTTGGAGAGAAAAAAAGTAGGAAGTCAGCCGTTCCCTCTCCTGCCTTTTTTTATACACTGGAGAAGCTGGGAAAACCGATTTTCTCCAGAAAAAAAAACTATATTGATATATCATAGTGATGATCACTTCCCTCTCTAAACTTTTTTTTCACCAGACATGTAAAATCTTTGAAATCAAGCTTTCCCGTGGAAGGTACAAGCTTTCTTTTAAAAACTAGAAGAAATTTTCCAGCAAGGAAAGTAGTAGTTCCCCCCTTTTTCCAGGATTTGGTTTACCAAGGAACCGAGGAAAGGCCTTTTTGGTGGTGGTGATGGTGGTGGTAGCGGTGCTGCGGCAGTGGCTTCACTCACTACTCTCTCTCTCTCTACAATATTCGCAGACGGTGGTGGTGGTGGTGGTGATGATGGGCTCTGCATAACAGCATTACTCCAGAGTAGTGTGGTTATCCCCCGTAAAAAAAGATTTGTGAGTATGTGTGCATCAACTTTTTTTTAGATTCCGAAACCAAAAAGAATGCTTTTACATTTTTTTGGAGAGTATTTTTTTCCTTGTGCGAACACATATCACATATAAAAAAACAGGGTAGCATGTACAGACGCACGCACGAACAGAAAATAAAAAGACACGGATGAGTCCACACAAAGGAGATTGAGATGTGTGCATAATCGTGGTATATACAAGACAAGCTTTTTTTTCTTGCGGCTCTCCAGGAAAAACTGTCCTGGGACGTAATAATAATATGGACATGACACCCACATGGTATTAATACCTCCATAAATATAGTACATTATGTATTATAGTCCACCGTTTTTTTTTCTCGAAGTTCTCCAATGGATTATTTTCACACGAAAGGATAACTTTTTTTTTACAAGTGGGTTTTATGACACAAAAGAAAAATCTGGTGGAGACAATATCTCTTTATTATACTTATCATGTTGGTGATTAAAGATCAGTGGAGTTCCAATATATATGAAAATATATATTTTCGGAAAGATTTCTATTATATTTTTTTGTTCTGAACAAGTCTCGGCCAGAATTGGAGTTGTGTGTCCTTCTACTACTCTTTTTCCTTCTCCAGCAGGATTTTTCTATTTTTTGTGTCCGCATGGTTGGAGCCACAAAAGTTCTTTGTGGAGACTTTTTTTTATCCTTGTGTGAAGAATAGATGATGATGATTATATATTTTTTTTCGTCTGGTTCTGGAATCCAGATCACGTTCCACTTTATAAAGTCTGGGGAAAGTGGCTTAACCATCTCGAATCCATTATTGCTGGAGTGTGTATCCAATTCGTTTTTTGAACACAAATGGGAGCATAAAAGTGTTGAATTGAATTTTTGCTAAGATGATGATGATATCATAGCATGATGTCATTGAAGAAAATAAAAGATTACCGTGGTGGGATATTGCTATGAATCAGATTTCTTCTTTTGTTTTTTTTTGTTTCCTGAAAAAAAAAGTAAAAGAATGATAAGTCTTGTGTGGAGAAAAAGACAATAGGAAGAGTGGCTAGATAATAGGAAAATGTTAAGATTGAAGAAAAGTTTCTGGGCAGAATTGATCTCTCTCTCTCTCTCTGGAACTGATTGGAACTTTTGGATTTTTTTTAAAGAAAAAGTTTTTTTATTTAAAAAAAATTGTGCGCAGAATAAATTACCCCCAAGAAAATGATTCTGTCAATGACATTATAAAATAAGTGATGATGGGATGACTCGAGTGTGTCCAGAAATGAAAGTGGACACATTTATTCCACGAAATAAAAAATTGCATTATTCCTTGCCAGTGATCACACGCACCAAATAAGACAAGAATAATCCGATATCATCAATCAATCATTAT
Source organism: Troglopedetes dispersus (assembly GCA_027744215.1). Lineage (NCBI taxonomy): Eukaryota > Metazoa > Arthropoda > Collembola > Entomobryomorpha > Paronellidae > Troglopedetes > Troglopedetes dispersus. Next base: position 8,209 of record JAHZNF010002648.1, read on the forward strand.
TCTTTCCAAAATCTCTTTCAAAAGAGGTCACTCCTCTTCAGGAGAAAGAATGTCCACTTAACCGGCCTGTGGTCACTGACCGATTTGGATTTATTATAGTTAGCCCCCACACAGGAGAGAAGCATGATGACCAGGAAAATCCTAGTGTCAACTTTTAACGAATAATGTATCTATCGATGCGTCATAAAAACGATGATCTCATATACCGCCTCATACTCAGTTTTCAAGTTATGATCAAGAAAATGCTCTCCTTCATAATATTATTTTTTGTCAGCAGAGCTGCCGATAACTGATAAGAATGAAGAACAAAAAAAATTGGAAGGAAAAAACTTGGGGTTTTACTTTTCTTTTAGGATGTGTCACCCATTCTCTAAAAAATGATCTTGGCATTTCCTCCCATTTTATTTCTCAGTGGTGGTAATAATAATAAAGTTCTCTGCAGATTTCTTGTGCTTATGATCAAACCACTTTGTGGAATAATAATAATGGAGCAAGAGTGGAGCTATATGAGAGGAGATCAGAGATACATATACATAAAAATATATTTTATTAAGTGTTCATGTTTCCTCTTCCGGTCTATATACTTGACACGAAACATATTCAAAAGTAATTTGATTATTTATGATTGTTTGGTGTGCAGGCGCACCACAAATATAAGAATTGTGTGATAAAATAAAATTATGCGCACATTCAATTTCTGAAGGTGAAACGACCTGGGAAATCCAGCACTACAATAAATATATTAAATGTGTGCAATATTTTTATGGAAAGACCTACCACAATGCAGGTGTGATGGTGTGATCATAAATAATAGCTTTAAGTTTAGTAAAGCATAATGTGATAAAATTTTGGGAATAAGTAAGAAGTTGGGACAATTAAAAATTTAATGATCCATGCTCAGGCTCAATGAAAGGTGTGTGGTTTAAAAAATCTATGAAAATCACGGGTTCACCCTGAAAAGCCATGCGTCAATAAATACTCACCAAACTTTTTCGATCATATATAAGGAGGTGTTAAGATTGTTAAATTGTATCACTACTGATTCCGAGACGGAGCAAATAATTTTATAAACAAGTTTGAAGTTTCTGTTCAAAATAAAAATGTTTCGAATGAAAGTTTCTGTTTTGTTGGTAGCTGCTCTCATGTATTTTTACTTGATACATGGAAGCAACTCGACTCTGATCTTAATTCGGCCACCACCGGATAACCACCAACACGGGGATAAGCCGATGACAACGCAAGGCATGATGCCGCCACCGTGCCAAAGTAATAATACAGCAGACTGCACAACCACTACCACAACAACTGGTATTTTGGAGTAGTTTAGTTGATAATTACAGAAACTACGTGTCAGTATTTTTTCATAAGTTAACATTATGAAATTTGTTAATAACTCTCTTGCAGCCATGCCACATCATCATCACCACGACTCTCCATTTCAGCATCTCTTTCCAGGACCAAACAACCGCCCACCAAGTAATATCATTATTATAGACTCTATATGATAACCTTTAATCTCAATTAATTATTTGTGATGATGGATGCACACAGATATCAAGGTGGAGTTTATTCCGCTGGGACATTATTAGACTCTATATGATAACCTTTAATCTCAATTAATTATTTGTGATGATGGATGCACACAGATATCAAGGTGGAGTTTATTCCGCTGGGTCAGCTTCTCTTGGGCGGGGGACCTCATGGTCGAAAAAAATAAATTTCCTCTTCCTACTTGGGTCCACATTAAAAATTTTTTCTAGAAATTTTATGTTACCCAAACCTTTAAATAATATTTCCGTGTTTTTTTCTCTTTACAAAAAATAACTATGCGCATAGTTGTGATTTGGAAAAGTAAAGGATAATTTAATTCTTATTTGTTGAACCGATGATTTTATGTTGACACGTGTGTATTTGCATACTAAGTAAGCTACTCGACATCGGCATACTCGACACCTTCATCATTCTCATCGTCATCCTCCATATCAAGATCATTTTGATGGGATGATGCCGCTCCGCGGCCACTCTCGTTGCCATAATTCTCATTCTCACTC
>JAHZNF010002649.1:0-11219 GCA_027744215.1 Troglopedetes dispersus
TGAAATCGAGAACAGCAGTTTCATTATAATTGCTCCATCCATGTCAACTTCTTTCTTTCGCTCCTTCTTCAACATAATTATTATTCTTATCTTGACATGAAAATATGCAAATGTCGCGTAGTTTTGAGAGGAAGATTTTTTTCCTTTTTGTGATCCACCAGACGATTACATGTTCTCACAGCCACTTTCCAAAAGATCTTCATCTGGCGCACGGAATGGAAACAGAAAGTCTTGTAAAAAAGAGGCCCTTGTTGTTGCGTCACGTGACGCACACAACTTTTCCTTCTCGCCTCCTCATGCATCAGTCCTTTTAGCAATAAATATTCCTTGTGGAACAAAAAAAAAACAATTTTTTATTGTTTGCGTTTCCTATTGATACCATTGTCAAGTCTCTGTGTCCATCGGGAGGTACACGATTCTCTTTTGTTTACGGCTCCGGAGGAGGTGAGCTCAGCATCAGAGAAGAGAAAGTATACAAAAAAATAATCAAATAAAGCTTGCTTGCTTGCTGTCGGTCATGTGTATCGGATTACAAGATAAGTCTGACATGAGAGAAAAGGAGCAGTATCATACCTAATCTGACTTTTACATGACTCTAAACTTTCTTCTACCTAAAACAACTTGCTCTCACATCAATTATATAATCCGTAATAATAACGAAGAAAGGAAAGCGACAAAAGTCTGCTGAGCGGACAAATATTAATATGGATTAATATTACCTCAATTTTAGCAGTCTCATATCTGGAGTAACTAACTACAGACTCGTGTATATATGACAGTAGTAGTGCGTAATGTATTCCAGTGTAAATGGTTAGTTCCATTAGTTCCTTTTTCGCAGATAGATAAGACTAATCCAATCTTTTTCGACTCCACCACAATAAATTTTCGAAACAATTAGTCTCAATAGAGCAATTTTCCTTGCATGAGACTGAGCACGACAAAAGTCTGCTGAGCGGACAAATATTAATATGGATTAATATTACCTCAATTTTAGTAGTCTCATATCTGGAGTAACTAACTACAGACTCGTGTATATATGACATTAGTAGTGCGTAATGTATTCCCGTGTAAATGGTTAGTTCCATTAATTCCTTTTTCGCAGATAGATAAGACTAATCCAATCTTTTTCGACTTCACCACAATAAATTTTCGAAACAATTAGTCTCAATAGAGCAATTTTCCTTGCATGAGACTGAGCCACCTTCTACATTTTTTCTCTACGAATCTTTCCACTATGCTCACAAGGTTATATGTAGGCACCAATGTCACTGTACCATAATTTGAAATATAAACACTGTCGCTAGCCTTTCCACTAATATGGCGGCAAATGAAAAGGAAAGCACACACAACACACACACACGAGATTATTTTGTCATTACTCTGCTGTTTATGTATACATTTTCTGCTGTGGTAATAGTGGATATGTGGTTTCACTGATGCTCCTATATTCCTTAAATCAATTACTAAATAAGAAAAATTGCCAGAAAAACAACTCGGGAAAAGTTTCTCTTGTGCTGTTACTGCGCTAATGCAGTATTGTTAGCTTGCATTCCCTTCTCTGCTAACAAAGATAAAATGGGCAAGTCCGAGCAAATGGCACGGAATTAATTAAATTCATTTTGTAGACAGACAAGATAGAATACTTTCGCTGGATGAAGCAATGAAAGGACCAAGGTTGCCACGAAATCCGAGCACCATGCAGTCCTTGGCATCAACCAATGTGAAACACTTATTATCATATCATGTTTCAAATGTCTGCAAATAATGACATTGACATTTATTTAACCGCAATTCCTGATACAACTTTTTTTCTGCATCTTTCCTCCGAGTGGATCTGTGTTCGTAAATGTAATCAGGTAGCTCGTGTGTATAAATGTGCTCAGTTAAGTTAGACAAGGTTAGAAGAGAGCCACCAAAACTTTTTTCCTACGGTGCCTCATAAAAAAGGCAGAAAATGCTCTTTTTCCAGAGTTTTTAGACGCCACTACCTCCTGCTATTTGGGCTTTTCAGAGTTTCGTCTAAAACTTACAAAATGTAATTTAATGGAATGGCAGATTGGGAAAAAACTTTTTTTCCCCGAGAGTTACTTTTCTCTCTGAGTTTGAAATGTGGGAGTTCATAATAACAGTTAACTCGTATATATATTTTTTGCCCACCGTCGCTATTCATAGCAGCACGTTTCGCTTTGAAAGAACAACTCAATTCGTGGTCATTTCTTGAAACAGTTTTTACTCCATTTTCAATTTTCTTTCGTGACGTCATGTGGTTATCGCCTTCTGACACTCCCTCATATATGCATCAGACTTGCGAAAAAAGACATTTCCCGAGACAAGTTTTTCATCTTGTTCTCCGTCCAAAACTAAAGATGGGATTGTGTGGCAAAAGTAGAATACGAAATGAGTCGGGTGGAGGAGACAGCAAAAAAGACATTGCCTCACAAAGGAAAAAAAAATGTCAAGAAGGGAGCTGCACGGATAACTCCGTAGGATTTTTGCTTTGTTTATTCTGAAGGACTGCCTTAATATATCTCTAGATGATCACGGCGCCATGTCATGTCATGTCATCATTATCTGTCGAAGACATGAACGTGATGATGACGATGTGATTTTCCGCGGAACAACAGGAAAAAAGTGTGACACGAAAAAATCGCCTCCGCTCCTACTCTTCAGTCTTTCTTTTTCTTGCAACTTTAATCTTGGAAGGACAAATGTTGACACACGTGCTCGTATCCACTAATTGACGTTTTTTCGAGTTGACGTTTAACTGACATTTTTTTACCAGCATGGCAGCTCTTTTTTTATTTATAACTTGACATATATATATGACATGTACATGGTTTATAGTGCGTGCACTCTGCCACAGGAGGAGATAAGTCTCGCCTTTTTTTGCAAACTGCTGCTGTGTTTTTTAACTCTGAGATTCAGGAATATGTTAATGATTTTTGTGTGTGTTGACAGGTGGTGTTGGGACTGACGCTAATGGTGCTAAGTGCCGTGGCCATTATTGAGGACAGGGTACTCTTTGGCCTCGGCTTTGGACTTGTCTCCGCTCTCATCGCTGTCTTTTCTGCAGGTAAAAGAGAAGAAAGTGGATTCCTTCTAAATATTTGCGTAATAATAAGCTGAGCTCTCTATCGGTACTATGATGATGGTGCAACAAAATGAGGATTTTCTAAGTGTTGACACAAGTGGGACTGAAAAAAAAAGTGTTTTACATCCTTTCACTGCATACATAGCTCTGTCTGATGGTCGTTACAATTTTCAGTTAGCTGGAATGACAGGAGCCAAGATAAGCCAATAAAAGCACTTTTCCTGTTTCTATTGTGATGATGATGATGACTATATGACACTGCATGAAAGCATGGCAAAATGGGTGGAAGTAGTAACACTAGCAAATAATGATAAGTAGTATCCTAAAAGCATGTTGCAGCAGCAGAGCATAGCACATCCTTTCACTTTTGTCCGCCTTTTACAGTCTTTCGCACTCTCATTTCAATTAAGCAAGGCCATCGAGAAATTCATGGAAAGTATCGTTCGCTCCACAAAAAAACTTTCCTTTTTTATTGTGAACAGTTTCGCTTTTCGGATATTTTGTTCTCCGTTTTCTTTACCTTTTCTGTTCCAATACTCCCCTGCTTTTTGGTAGAAATTCCAGGCGACAGCTTTCACTAATGGGCATGCAGGAATTTAGCAGAATTGGAGCTTAAAAATGCTAATAAGCATAAAAACGTCCTAAGTATGTATTTTGCTAAAATTTTCATTCTTTTCTGACCCATTTCAGCAGTTAAAATAAACTTGCAATAAAAATCCATGGATTAGGTGAAGGTGCTTAGAAGTAGGTATTGAAAAGCAATTTGAAACCATTGAAGTAGTATAAACTGAAATAGATAGTATCAATGGAATTTCCTTAAAACTCAAGTTCGTCTGAAGATATGATGATTGGCTCGGAGAGAGGGAGATTAAAAGTAAATGTTTGCCCATAAAAAAATTGTAAACCCCTGACACGATGAAAATAGTGGTGCCGGTTTGGTTTGGTTCGGATGGAGCAGACGTTCCATCTTATGAAAATTGAGAAATTTTTTCTGGAGGATAAGTTTGAGTGGAGCAGCCAATTATTATTGCTTGCTTGCAATCTTGTTGATTGCAAAATATCATCATCATCATCATAGCAGTAGTATAGTAATCACTAACATTGTGTAAACTTTCCTTGGTCGCTTGAACAAACTCAATTGAAAAGTTTTTTTTCTCTCTTTTGTAAACAAAGAGAACTATTTTCCCAGTTATCATCATCATCGTGACCAGTTTTTTTTTTGCTAAACCTTTTCCAAGCCACATTACATACAATTTTCTTTAAAAAAACTAAGCTTGTCGGATACATCTCAATTTACTATATTTTTTTCACAAGACGTAAACACTCGTTCAAGTATTCCATTTTCTTTTGAATTCAGACTTTAACACCAGCCGCAATATAAACGCCCATGTTGGTAATCGTGGGAGCTCCGGTGAAACAGAAATTTCATTTGATTTTCTCCTACGTGACTGACTACCCCTTTGCCTGGATCACTTCACAAAAAAAATCTTAGAACACAGAAAGCTTGCTTTGGAGTTATAGGCTCGCTTGACTATCAATAGATTCTTATTAGTTTTTTTTTCTCAACTATGTAACAAGACACTTATTGGGAAGCGAACCAGTTTCTGAAGAGAAGTGAAACACATGCTTCTTTCTTCATAGTACACACACACATCTCCTTTTTGAGTTTCAAGAGTTCTTCTGGTTCAAACCTTGTGCACAAAGGTGGAATTGTTATTTGCACGTGGTGGTGAGTGAGTGAAACGTTCAGAGTTAAATCGCCGAGTGAGTCTCCCATTTCCCCAACCTTTCCATATATCATATCTGTCCACATTACTTTTTTTCTTGTGTCACTCAGGTTTCCTGGAAATTATGAAGATTCTTTCAAAGTGAATAACTTTCAGCAAGAATTCTGACGTAAAAATAGGTTTTCGCCTGAAAACGAATTTTCAATGTGGGAATAAGAGACGAATGTATGTATTTGTGTGCCACTGCTCACACCAGGAAAAGGGAAGATTTATTGGTAGAGACAATTCTAAAATATTGTGTGGGAGCTTCGGGGAAAAAGAAGAAAAAATATGTTCCACTTTTTTACCTGATACACATGCCAGTTTTTATTCCGATTATCAGGTTAGGAAGATGAAATACGACAAAATATAAATCCTCCATGATCCTCCAACTAAAGCCCTCCACCACGCTTCTGCTCCAAAATTGCACTCTAACGCTACCAATGGATTTGTTCTACAATATGAATGATGTGGTTTGCTGGTTCTGGATCTGCTTAGCAGACTGTGGGATTGAAAGGCATTAGATGANTCCATGATCCTCCAGCTAAAGCCCTCCACCACGCTTCTGCTCCAAAATTGCACTCTAACGCTACCAATGGATTTGTTCTACAATATGAATGATGTGGTTTGCTGGTTCTGGATCTGCTTAGCAGACTGTGGGATTGAAAGGCATTAGATGATATGAGAGAGTAAAATATGGAGGAGCGTATACATATTTGCGAAAAAAATAGTCGTGGTGTATATAGTGGCATGTCATGTTAGGCAGGTTGATAAGCAGAAGAAGATCTGACAGGAAGCAGACCGCAACAATTTCCTTGTTTCATAATAATACATAATAATGCAGCCGTACATGTTACATTTTTTGTTGGCAAGATAGACACACGAATTACTAATATTAGAATTAGGAAGTAAAGCTGATCATGCGAACTGAGGAATGAGAAAGACTAACCAATCAATCTTATTGCTCACTACTGCCATTCCAGTCGCGTCGCAATTTTTTTTTAGCTTTTTCCTCTAAACTCTCAAATGTGTGCAATAATACACCATCAATTTGAACAGCTCTCTAACGAAACCTCTTTTCTGAATTTATTTTTCATGTCTTCCATTGCCCCACAAAACAAATACACGGGACTCCTGACTGAAGCCATCGGTATTCAGCAGTGTAATCTTCGTATCGTTGCGATTTTCAACATCATTGCGCTCCTCGCTCTCTTTCCCACGTTTTACTTTGTCTTTGAGAGTCTCATCCGACATTCCAGACTGTACATTAGAAGTTATCCTTCCACGCCTCCTCATCTCAGGTCATCCGCTCTTGATGATCGTCATTTGCATCCAGGAGGAGTTGCTGGAAACCCGCATGTGTCCGTGAATGGAGGCGCAGGGGGCCAGAGCACCACAGAAAAATCAAATAATACCTTGTGGATCCTCTGCTGGTTGGAAATGGCTCACTTGGTCCCACTCAGCGCGTCCCTTCTCTACCTCCTCTTCCTCTACAGATATCTCAACTATTACACGCATTTCTGAGACACGATCAAAGAAAGGGAGCCACCCAGAGACAGAATGGAAACTTCCTTTTGACTCCTGAACACCCAAGTGAGTTTGAGTGATGAAAGACTTTCGTGGTGAAAAGGAAAAGTCGTTTGAGTGTGACCGAAACTAGACGGAAAACTACTAGAAACTCATAATTTTTCGGAACAAAAGTATCAACGATTCAAATACAAAGAAAATCTTGTCTCTCTTATACATATATACGTAATGTATAGTTTACAGAGAGATGCATAAGTTTCCTGAAATCAAATTAATATGCAGTATTTCGTGAATTAAATGCTTTCAAACAATCAAGCTTCTACGTACAAGTATTATCATCTTCTCTAGGAATAGTTTTTACAATGAGTTGTGAATAATTAATTATTTGAAAAACTTCTAAGATAAGAGGAAGAATAAGCTAAACAACACATATGACCGTTGAACCAGTGATTTTTCCAAGGATCATAATGTATTTACTAATAAATATATGTCCCTCCCTTCCCTACCCATCCAATTTTAGCTCGGAATAATTTTTTTTGGAAGTTTACCGAAAAGTTGGAAAATTGAAAAACTTTCATTTGGTGATCATAATCCCTACTGAATTTTCAACCAGCACGGAGCCTATTTTAAAATAATATCGTTTGGTTTTGTAGTTATTTTTTTCGGTGGACAACACCACCACTACTGCACCGAAGTTTGAACGAACGATGTGCGTGTCCTCAGCTACTATTTTCCTCAGAAGTTAAACCTTTAGAATATTTAATATTCAAGAGTTCCCGCTGTCAAATGCATAGCACTATTTTTTACTTTGTGACTTGACTTGTGACAAGATAGAATATAGACATTTAACAATATTTAAGTTGTGTTAGTTAATGTATCATCAGTATTAAATTAGCTACAAATATGTACGATGCTAAGCTGAGTACCAAAAATATAAAAAGCTACATACTTTCTGACTTCGCCAACTCCAGAGATGTGTGTGAAATTCTTGATTAATATTATTTAAGTTATGTACAAGTAAGCTGTACATATTATTATTATTCATTGTGTCTAAAAGGAAGTGGTGGCTACAATTCACTAGATTAAAAGAAGAAAAAAAATCAGCATTCAAGACGTCAAGAAAAGTGCCTTATCCAATCAGTTTTAAAATGTAGTTTGAAAGCGACCAAAAGTGAATGAGTTTGTGCGCTTTTGCAAACTACAACTATGTATGTACTCAAGAGTAAAATACCATTTCAGTATTTTTAAGTTGAATTGAATGTCTTGTCAGTGTTGTAAAATTAAATTTTCAAAGACGGAGTAAACAAGAATCTAAGCCCAATGAATTGTAACATAATAGATTAAAAGTGAATAAATGGTCGTCATTACTGCTTAATCCGTATTAGTGTTCGNTGTCTTCTCAGTGTTGTAAAATTAAATTTTCAAAGACGGAGTAAACAAGAATCTAAGCCCAATGAATTGTAACATAATAGATTAAAAGTGAATAAATGGTCGTCATTACTGCTTAATCCGTATTAGTGTTCGTACCAGAATTTCATCTCTGTTCATGCGTACGCGTATTTGTATGAAAACTGGAGAGAAAAGTTGTGAAATGACCTCGTTGGATTTCATAGCCAGTCATTTTGGACGTTCAGTTTCATATCTAACGGTACTTACATTACAACATTCCCAGTTCCCTGTAAATAGGAAAAGCTCACCAGCTTTGAATGAAAACTTCTAAGTATAAAGCATCAGCGTAATCTAACCTAACATGACACTGGATATGTCATTTTAGATTGCAGGTTACAACTGATCATAGGTAATATCGATATTTTATTATATACATTGTCACAACAGGTTTTTCGAGAAGCTAGGAGGATTTTGTTTGAACATACCTGTGAAAGGAGAGAGGAGACGGAAGGTAGAAAAAAATATTCGAAAAGTGGCCCGGATAAACGAATACTTTACTTACTTACCTACAACTTTCGCTGATATTGAAAATAAATCCTACCTTGATGAAAATTTCTCCTTTTTATGATTATATTGACATCAAATATTAAATTTTGCTTGCAAGCGTTACACACGGCTTGCATGCATTGATGAAAGCCAGGGGATTATATTTAGAAGCATGAAAAAAAATTTGAAGTAGGATTATGTTTTCAAAAGGAGCTTCTTCCATAAAAACGTGAATGACGTGTGTACCTGTTTTCACTTGCAAGAATATGAATACCTCGGACGGGCGTGGCATGCTGCTGTAGAGAATTATTTTTAAAAAAGCCATACTTGACACACTTTGATTGCACATAACTGGAGCCACATGAAAGGAACTTAAACAGAGGGAACTTTTTAATAATCAGCAGCTCTGCACATCAGTTCTCGTGATCTTTTCTCCCGAGGAAAGATTTGCGTTTGGATCTGAAGCTTTTTTAGAGATGAGCTTTCACTCGGAATTCTCAACTGAAAATATGTACGCGAATTTGATCGCTTTATGTTTCATTATTTCAGAGGCTTCAGATTCGTGCATGATCGGACAGTGAGTAGCATGAGGAGACTGACATAAAGGAGAACGTTACCACATGTTTACTTTTAATTGTAGACAAATTTGTTGCGGAATATCTCATCCTCATTCTCATCTCCCTTCACTTTCACTCAACTTGTCGCTCACTGTGCCAAGGGAGGGAGTCGATGTAACAAACGAGTGTACAGAAAGTTACCAATTGTAACACACTACTACTCAGCATCGAAAATGTGGTTTACGTGTGGGTCTGTCCGTTGTCCGTTCCGAACGAGAATGAATTTTTTTTACAAGGAAACTATTTTCAGTCAAAGTGATCCCTAGAACTTTTGTGCATCCGACATTTAAAAAATTGTTGAACCGATAACTAATCACACATGCAAATTAACCAGATTTTTGTGTCTGTGTGCTCAAAATTGCGTTTTGCATTTTGAGAATGTTTGTTCTTATATTTGCTTTGCATCATCACGTTACGTGCCTTTTATAAGACGCGTAACGAGTTTCATTCGCAATAACTTGATAAGGAAAGTTTGGTTCCTTAATCTTTTTGTTTCAGTCTCTGCCGTTGGAAGCCATCTACAACAAGTGTTCTCTGGTTTATTTATGCACTGTTGAGGGATCCCAGCAAGATTGTTTTGCCCAAAGTAAAATAGAACTTTTACATCAGCTCGTCAATTTGGCACGGCACATATTCAACAAAGCCACTGGTCTGGTGGTTCGTGCCCAAATCTCAACTTTTATCATTCCGGTTTTGTGTAGAGAAAGTATAAGAATTGAATTCGAGTTTGGAAAGTAGATACATACCACTTACATTAAAGCATCATAAGAAGGTAAAAGCTTATCTGCGTGTCTACATTATATGGAGTTGTCTAATAGTTGCGGCTGCTGGTGGTGTGCGAAGTTCATCCAGCTGTATGAAGATGTTGAATCCAATAGAAAACGATTAAACTGATGATGGTAGCGATGATAAAGTGACGCCGAGGAAAGTTGAAGAATACCCCTCCATCTAAGTACAATCTTGACTGCATATTTTCATTTCGCAGTTTTGGACTGCTGCTGGAGTTCGAGAATAAAATTTTTGTAACGTAAGTTCAAGACTACTTCTTGTAGTCAACCAAACTTAATTTCAGGATCACATTCCTCCTCAATAAAAGTTTTACCATTTTCACTTACATTACAACTTGAACATGTGCTGCACAAGTAAAAAGTTTGATTCTGTTGTTTAAAAGTTTTGGGCTACTTTAGGATGTCCTCGCCTTGTGGGTGATGGTGGTCGTTTTTCTGGGGGCGATTCTTTGTGATGGAAAATTGAAATGATTTTTTTCTGCGAATCCGAGTTCGGATTATTGGCTCACTTTCTTCAACAACTTGTCGTTCGGCATTCCAAGAAGTTCATCAATCAAAATGAACAGCGAAGAAACCAAATAAATGTGTTCTACAAATTATTACATTTTTTTGTAAAAAAATATATATTTATATTTGTCAAATGGTAATGACTATTTTGTTGCAATGAAGTTACATTCATAAATCTATAACTCATCCATAATTTCCTGGCCATGAATCAAATTCCTTTCATTTATCTTCGTCGTCCGTCGTGATATAAGGAAACTCAATTCAGACCACGCTGCAGTTCTGGAGCGTGCTTTCATCCTCTTATCAAATGCTAAACCAAACGTCTTACTGGTTATTAAAGATATGCACAATTCTGAAGCAATCCCAGTCACAAAATATGCCTTGCATGCATCAAATTGACATGGACAACACATATACATATATTTGTGTCAATATTCTTACGAACATCCACTGCACATCTAAGATTGAGAATTAAATATGTGTGATCAAACAGCGAGAAGAGCGCCATGTGCCTCTTGAATGACACAACATAAAACACAAAGATAAACTGTGCAGCAGTAAATTGGATTGGAGCAGTGGAGACTACTCGTGGAAACCCGGGAGGGGATTTGGTTGAGATAAGAGTGCGGTGAGCGTCTGGAGACAGAACTGATGTTAGGTAAGTAAACTAACACGATTTTCTCTTCTGAGTATCATACTATCTCACGTTTCGCAAACACAGGGCAAACCGATACTCCAAGTTGCAGATTTTTGCTCCGTTTATTGACTTTGACAAATGGACAATGTTTTCCTTGTATCTCATCTGGACGGTGCTCTCTCTCACTCATCACTACGACTGTCTTTCAAGGATGTGTATTCAAGCGGTCATCCGTGCGGGATTCCTTCTACGATCGTGACAATTTTTAATCTCAGCTAAATCTCCAGCAACAATCACATGTGAACAGATTCATGCGCACGAGTGGTTAAGTTGGTCATGCCACACAACACA
>JAHZNF010002650.1:0-26660 GCA_027744215.1 Troglopedetes dispersus
GACAACTTCCACTCGGATGGTAGGTAATGCATCTATGAATAATAAAACGAAATTGACTTTAGTATTCATAAAAGTATAAATTATGGATATGATTTACATAAGTTCAAACTCGTGTCTCCTTTCACGCTTACCTTATAGGGGGAACATCTGCTAAACTTGATGAGACCAAAGAGAAAGTCTGCAGATGGAAAAAAAAAAATTTTTTTGAACGTACTGAAAGTTGAAAGTATTGTTAGTGACGAAATGTATTTCTTTACTCTGTATCTACCTCCAAATCCCAAAATTTAACTGTCCTATCTAAACTCCCTGACGCGAGGAGGAATTCGTGTGGATGAAACTCAACATCAGTTACAGGACCCGTGTGGTCGCTAAACAAAAAATGCAATAAATCAAATAATTATCAGATAGTTATATTGTATTTATCAGTCAACGATCAGTCAAAAATTGTTCAATCAATTCAATTCATTATTTATATTACGATGATCCGGGACGCCAACATAAAGTTTCATGGTATCTACACCATGCAGATAAACAAACCAATAATACAAATTAGCACGTGGGCAAAAGAACTACCCTTTTTCGTGTTTTTGTTAATTCTATCAACTGATATTTGTTATTTTTGAAAGTAGTTCAAACATATTGTTTTAATCACCAAGTTTTATTTCGATACGTCAAGTTATTTTGAAATGAGGTGCAGTAAGTGTCCTTTTTTAACTAGTGACCCTGCCAAAATGGAGGAACACATTGCAGCGCGACACCCTGAGGACAGCGAAAGTGCAGATGTTGAGAAGGGCCCAGAGAAAGTTCAAATTAATCTTACTGGAACTTGTCTCCTTTGTGGACACTATTACGACAATTTGAAAGACCACAAGCTCCGATGTCACTCAGGACGTTGTCAGTTTTGTCCATTTTGTGAGGTTGATGTTTTTATAACACAAACTTCTGACCACATAAGACATCTCCGGACATTCCATGCATTTCAGATTGGCCTGCTCCCGGGGACTTCTGGTCAGCTGCCAGCGTTGGAGGAAACTCTAACAGGACGTGATTTACTCGACATGGTAAGTATTAAATGTTAAATCAAATTACGTAATGTTTATATCCTGCAGTTATAAAATAATCTTAAGCCCTAAGTTTATTAAATAATCTTTATATCTTCCAAACAGGTATCTGGTTTCGGACAAGACGTAGAGGGGAGTGTAGCTTATCAACGGTTTGCAGTCAAATACGATTATGAGAATCAATGTTATCAGTGGGTAGTTTGGGAGGTGACACAGGCCCTAGTAGAGTCCTCAAAAGGAGTTTCACCCCCTAACGCCACGTATGAAATATGTAAAAAAGCTGGAGGAAACCAAGTGACATCCTTTCAAATACTGGAGGCTGGCTGTCAGCATGGACAAGGAGCTCCAAAGCACCTTTTCAAAGGCCAACCGGAAGCTTATCGGGAGTCATGTCTCTTCACGAATATTTCTGCACAACTTTCTTTAACCAACTGTTCTGCTGTGAGGTCATGGGAGGACAATGAGAAGAGACTTGCCGATTACAACGACCGCGTGATTGTTATGACTGGACCCACTTACAGAACGTAAGTAAAGATGAAGTCAGATTTTTTATTTTTTCAAAGTGCCCATAACTTGAAAAGTAACAACTCGATTTGCAATCTGAATGCACCATTCGATTCCTTGTTAAAAGTTTATAAAAGGTCAACGAAAAGGAAATAAAATTTCAGGCCGAAATTCTGTGTATTTAAAGAGTTATGAAGGAAAAACACTTGTGAAGATTTTTTTTTCAAAAAAATTTTTGTTATCATTTTTTAAAGGGACGGCGATAAAGGCTGGGTGGATGTAGGATGTGGCTACCGACTTCGAGTACCACTTGGATTTTTCAGATTTTTGATTATTCGGAACAACGGTCGACCTGACCGTTTTCAAGCTTTTCATGCTTACAACGCTGGAATTTCGGAGAAAATCTTCATGGAAAGGGAATCTATCGAGACCCTACAAGAACGCATTGGTGTCAGATGGAGTATCCTCCCGAACCTTCGTAACTTGTGCTACACTTGGAACATCACGGACTCCTCAAAATTGTGTAGAGTTTGCAACCGTCCTTTCCCAGCAACTAACTATTTGGAACACTATGATAGTCATGGACTTGTTTGCAGGTTAGTAGATTGAATTAAACGTATTTGTTATGTTAGACATGCTATTTATGTTTCTGTGACGCTGTAATTTAGATACAATAGGACATGCAATCTAGTTTTCGAAACCGAGGATGAGTACACCAATCACCGGTTCACTCACTACGTAGGAATTCATGTGTGTCCTGAATGTCAACTGGAATTTTTAGAGCAGCGGAGACTCGATCGACACATTCAGGACGTGCACACTAAAGTATTTAAGTACGCCTGTCCAGTTCCGCAATGTAGTAAAGGTCAGTTAACACAATGTAACATATTGAGCCTTACTGTACGCACATTTTCACCCAACTCAAAATTTAACTTTTTAAATTAACCTATTTCAGCATTCACTTCCACTGACAACTACAACACACATTATAAGTGTTCCCACTCAACCGTTAAAATGTTTTACTGTCCTGTTATCGACTGCGGCCAGGGTAATTACAAATATATTCTTTATTTCGGATTAGCTATTAAAATATGCATGAAAGCTAACGTCCGTAAAACGCTGATAATGTTTTGAATAGGCTTTGGTGCCAAGTGTAGTTGGAGTGCTCATATTGTAGCCCAACACACTGGTCAGAACCGGTTTGTCTGTCCATTTCCAGGATGTCAAGAAGGTATTAATGTGTTACCATCATCATTATATATTTATGTAATAATTCGTTATTACTAATCAACGTTTTTTTTAAGCATATGCGAGAAAGAAGAACCTCATCAGTCATCGTCGAAATCAGCATGGCATCATTCCAAAAAATGATTTCGAGATTAGAGGTCAGAATGTGGTACTCTATCTGAAGGAATGGTTGCAGACAATCGGAACAACAAACCGTGAGCTAATGAACCAATCAGAAGCTATTAGACAGTCGAAACTGAATGATGAAACTGAGGAACGTGTTCCACCACCTGAAGAAGTTGAGTTCGAAACAGAAGAAGAAATGTCACCTACCCAAACTCACTGAGGACTCTTCCAACACGAATATCCCAAATCTGTAAACAAAAACATTCGAGAGTTATTTTTGTGATAAGAGCCAAGTGCGCGTATGCCTCATCACTCATTTACATTATATAATTTGATTATTAGACTTTTTACTATTATGCAACAGCAGGTACAAAAACGGCAGGGAACATATACGGCACCTCTAAAAACTAAAGAAAATTCACTCTTCGCAAACGAGCTTAATTTTTTTTAGAATCATCCAAAAAAAATCTTCACCAAAACACAACCCACGTTCAAAAAACCATAATTTAGACAAGCAAAACACGCCCTTCAGCAAACACCATGTCGTAAATTTCCCATAAGCTCTAATTCAACATTTCTATTGAGTAACGAGAATGCTAATGGGTACTATTTCTCTCATTTGAAGATCACCAGAAAAAATTTACATTTTCCATAAAAGTGACATGACGCTCTACATGTTTGAAAGCAAAAATATCACATACATTTTATCGTCTCTCCTCTCCGTGATTTTAATAACCATTTCAAAGGAACAAAATGCACTCTCAAATATAATCACAACAACGACAAAATGTTTAAAACCTAAACAGGATTCTTAAAACGAAACTCGAGCAACTCCAAAAATTCCCTCATGCATTCCGAGAAACGAGTTGTTTCAGGAGAACACACACAAAGCTATATAAAAACGCTGATTTTCAGCTTATTCAGAACTGCAAGGCCAGTTCTCACAGATTATACTTTTACTTTGTTCTGGTGTCAACATTATTTTCCTGTGTGTCATGTAAATCACGGTTCACTCACACAATCAAGCCAAAACCTAATGTAATTGACATTGTTGTCTGCAATTTTCCACCAACACACTTCCACGCTGAATTAATTTGTTCCTCCTGCTGTTTCTGTCAAACTGTTTATGCACATAGAACGTCAGTAAAGTAAAAATGGCAATAATGATCTTACTTTGACGTAATGGTCTTCCCCTCCAGACGCGATCCTAAATAAATAAAATTGATAATTACGTAAAGTACAATACTTATTATTATGTTTTGTATCAGGCAGATTATGTACTACTAACTTACCACTGTCCGTCAGGACTAAATTTCAGACTATTAACTGTCGTGTTGTGTCCTTTGTACCCAAAAATACATCCTTTCTTGCGAATATCCCACATCTGTCGAGTTAAACAAAAAAATGTATGACCAAAACATCATCGCGACTTCAATAATACTTAAGATAAGATATAGAACAAGTAATACTCTTCTTTCGAGTTGCAGGATTACTTATATTTGGACATGATGAAATTAGACTTAAAACCTTAATGAAGTAACAACAATTTCTTCCTATTATGCATATCAATTTAGACATTTGCAGAGCATGTTCATGTTACATTATATATTTATACCCACTCGTTTAACTACTCGATCGACACATTCAGGACGTGCACACTAAAGTATTTAAGTACGCCTGTCCAGTTCCGCAATGTAGTAAAGGTCAGTTAACACAATGTAACATGCATATCAATTTAGACATTTGCAGAGCATGTTCATGTTACATTATATATTTATACCCACTCGTTTAACTACTCTCTTCTGCAATAATAAATACCTATTATAAGTAAACAAGTTCATGTAATGATTCCAGTTTATTGCCTCAAAATCCACATACCTAGATTTTGTGCAAAAAACGACTTTCTACAGGTACTTGACAAACAACAATAATGATGCAGTTTTTAAAAAAATAAGTTTCCTTTTTTGGATTCATCATCAATGCAAATTATAACCAACCGAGCTCATCATCCTTTGGAAAAAAATTATTGTCATTATTTTAATTCAATGAAAAAAAAACGAAACAAGAAGACATCTATTTGTGTTACTTTTACAATCATGCACGTCAACCATCCGATCAACAAAAAATCAATACATTTTTTCTGGCATTCTAGGACAATTCAAATCATGTCCTCCCTGTCAGCACAAAAGAAACCTTTTATGCATAACTACAAAAATATAATTCTACCTTCTAACATCACTTAAAAATATAGGTATACCGACTGTTACAAATCCGTACTCTTGTCAGGTTCCTATCATAAATTTAAAAAAATATCATGACTGCTCAATCAACGAAAAAGACAAATGAATCCTAATGAGAGAACAATGGCCAATGGAAATAATCAATGAGCATTTCTACATGGAGGCAGATGCACGTGTCGTGTCATTCAAAAATTTAAAAAAGCATACATCCCAAAAGGACCTGCACGACCGTGAATATCATTATGACGCTGAATAATAATCAGTTCTAAGTAAACCACCTCACTGAATATTTTCTAGGCTGAACAAGCATTAGCAATTTAATTACGATACACATATACATACATAGTTGAGTCATGTGTTCTCTATTCTCTATATTTGTATTTTGTTTAATTTTCTCAACATAGGTATTAGTTTACGCCTTCTGACACCTCCAATTAAAATGACATTTACGAGACCACCTTATTTTTTGTTCATTTGGTTCGACTAATCAATCACTCATAAAATTCAGGTCACTGGGTTATCAGAGTATGTCCAAACTCACCTTGATTCCAGAATCTGAGGATCCCGAAGCCAGAAAATCTCCATAAGGGTGGAAGTCCATAGAGGAAATTGCTGCTCGATGTCCTGTGAGAGTCCTTAAAATCTTGGCAGTTTCCTGAATAAATATATTCAGCAATGATACATATTATGCATATTAAGTATTGCAATTTTGGCATCAATATCAAACCAAGAAAGACAAAATGACGTATTCGGGATTGCCTTCTTTGTGATTACTCACGTTCGTATTATGTACACTGATGATACATTACAGTTTTATTAGTGATATACTTTTACTGAGACAATTCAAGGACTATGCAAAAAATAGACAAACAAACAAGGAAATTCATTAGCATTTATTGACACTCTCCTGTTAAAAACCAACATGCATCGTATAGTTACGCAGACACGGTAAAATAACATCTCAAAATATTTTTCCACTCCCAATTGGGAGACTATATACGTAAAAAGAAGAACACATGCGCGGACAATAATAATTGCATAAATTTTAGCATCCTTCTTTTGACACGCCAGCAACACCACCACCAACAACAAAAAGTACCATATCATCATAACAATCATAAAAGACCCAAAAATGTCCTAACCTCACATCATTATGGTCTTCATATTCCTTTCAACTTTTTTAGGTTATAATAATAATAGACAATCTTATTTTTAATACTTGATGCAAACTTTGCTTGATTTCTTACAAAAAATTAAAAGGCATATAAAAACTCATTTAATGGCTGTTCATCTTCGGACGTCACCGTCGCAAAAGTGAAGAAGCGACTTTTATCTTGAAAAAATAATATCCTTTTACATTATCATCCAAACATGTGAATATCAAAAAAACTTGCTTCAGCAGACACATTCCATATAGATTCCATTCTCAGCCAAGTGAGCGACTGCTGTATATGGAAAAGGCGTTTTAGTCAAAAAGGCATTATCATTGACGACGTAGAGGAACATACCTACATTTTTTATGTTCCATGAAGACGATGATGATACGTCCTATTATACGTGATAATTCTTTGAGAACGCAAGATCACACACACAAAAGGTGGGAGGAGTACTTTTTGTAAAACTTAACAAAAAAAAACGTGCAAAACGAAACCTCGATTAGCAAGTACTACTGCAGTGACATTTAAGGAATGGCAGGCATATGGTTCGTACTTCGTACACTTGAGCCACATTTAGAACGTGTAATAACTTAATGAAAGCTATTATTATTCTGAACCATGCCACACAGCGGAGAAAAACGTGATGTATTCATCAATTATGTGACAACGATGGAGCATAAACTAAGAATGTTCCTACTTATTATAAACATCCACATAAAAAACCATGTTAGTTTTTTATGGGCCTTTTCCATCTTTACGTCGTCGGTAATTCTCTCGTCTGGAGAGCTAGTCTTTTAACAGACACCTCCTTTTTGTCCATTCAGTGAAGGTTATCAGCGTCAAAAATAGGTATTTTGCATGACCATTTAATGCTCTTGTCAAAAAAAGGAAGACCAGCTTTTTTTTATATATTTGAATAGATGACCACCGACTTTGGACATGATCAACTGAAGATTGTTTTGGAGCTGGAATAAAAATTTGAGAAAAAAATACTTCACCGACTGCAATTATAATTTCCATTGGATATCCTTATTACTTACTTATGGGCAAGTCAGGTTGGAAAAGTTGTCACGTCGTCTCGTCACTTGAGCATATTTTTTCCATTATGCACATTTTAATAGACAATTCGACAAAAGTGTCCTTCCAAATTTTTTTTTACAATAATTCCTTTCAAATGGACAGACAATTGATGATGGAATTCGACGGGCGAATACATATTGTTGAACTTTTAATGCACACATGAACGTAGTATCAGCAATAATGGTTTTTTAAGTGCAATCGCACAAGTAATCACTCCAACTTCTTCATCACCCTCCATCCATTTATCAATGTGTGAAATGACTTTTATGTTATAATGGGGTGCCAAAAGCGTACTAAATATAGTCTGCCACTTTTATGCTCTTTCAATTTGCTTGCCCAACCAACGATACACTTGAATCGAGACTTGAGAAGAATGAATGAATTGAATAAAAAACCATCACATAAAACATATTCTTGGCTTCACAACTTTTTTTTCTTGATAGGTGGTATGACGGCAAAAATGTGTGATGATATTGTGTACTATCAAGAGAGATGAACAAAAGAGATTGCATTTTTATTTCAAAATGCTTCTCCTCTTTTCTTGTACCCACGCTCAGTTGTGAAAATAACAAAATTTCAGCAAGAAAACACAAGTAACACCGAGTCTGTAAAATTTTGTATTGAAAAGCATCATGCTGAATTTTAAAAAGAAGGGATGATTTGATTTTGATGTGATGGAATGGACGCACTTGGCTTTGTAAGCATTTATAATATTTCGTTTTGCTTTTTAAAAAAATGCTTCGCAATCTCATCTTTTTTTCTTCCTTTTGTTCATTCCACTGTTCCTTTTCGTTCGTGTAACAATGTAAATCGATAAATGCCCTTTTTCTTCAAAAGTGGAATGAAAACAGTTTGGAAAGCTCACGTCAGGGATTTTTTTACGTGATGATGAAGAAATTATGTAAGCGCTTTGGTAAGCATGTGCGCAAGGTAAAGAAATGAGTGGTTCAATGCAACAAAAACAATTTGCGGAATATTTTTTCACAAAAATTTTCGTGGTGAAGCACGTATTCAGAGTAAACTCCGTAATGGAAAGTTATTAAGCATTGATTTTTTTAGGTAAGTAAGATTTTGTGTTAATCACCCTTTCCTATTGAGCAGAAGTATTTAAGATAAAATACCAGCATTCTTGTACGAAAAAATATATTTAAAAAACGATTTAGAAAACACATTTTATGAAAAGTACACATTCATAAAATTCACATCCGCATCCGCATCGACCATTGTATCAGTTACTTGACGAAAACATCCCTTCAAGAAAAGTCTATTAATCGGTAAACGAGGATATGCATCATCGTTCATCCGTTATCTTCCCATATCATAGCCAAAGGTATTTCTAAGAGTTCAAAATCTAAAGTTGCCTTATTCTCGGAATAATGAATTTACAGTACTGTTATAACATCCACAGCCTCATTCTACCACCAAAAATAAATCTAAAAACTGTTCAGAAACAGCAAATATAGCACAATCCCTTGATTAGTTTCATGCTGCATAACAAGTTGACTCGCAGCTTTAATTAAACTGCTCCACAATCTCCCTGCTTAGCACTCACTTTTAATCTTATATTTTTATGTACATTGTCCCGTTTTGCCTGACTCCCCAATTAGCACCAAAAATGGAATAATTAAAGCAGAAACAGGATATTTGTGTGCCTTCCATATCTAGTCCACCTGTCTTTCGTCATGTTCCCTTCTCGGTTTTTTGCAAGCTCGCGCACCAACAAAAAATTACCCAAGATGCATCTACATGTATTACTAAAGATCCTCTTAAGGCAATCAAATTATGAATTTCAGAACATAGTGATTAGTAGCGCACCTCTAAGTAGGCATCCTAGTTTTTTAAAAACTTCTTAACAAGCTCGAATCCGTCAAGCCAAGCAGAACACGACCTTTTAAATGTTGTTGTTTCTGCTGCACACATTTCATTCAACCAATAAAAACAAACGAAACGAAAGCAACTGTATCTGTCGTAAATCTGCTTTTATGTTCTCAATTTTCCCTCCTCACATAAATAAAATCCGTATAAACATGTCATTCAAGAAAGTCACTTCTCTCCGCCCATATTTCGTCATAATTACAGCGATTCACTGAAGCCGTCAGTCCTGATTGATTTCTCTTCTCTCCTTTCCATACCTAAAAATTCATGTAATGCACATCTCGATTCGAAAATGGAGGTAAAAACATACTGCGAACAACTGTCAAGTAGTGCTCCTGCTCCCCATAAACCAACTGTAGAAGGAAAAAACCAACATCACTTCCCCCGCTGGCACCGTCAGCAAAATGAATGCAAATTGTAATTAATTCTGATGTGATGGCACTCATTGTGCATGCCTGAGCTTGTGATTGTATTTCCAAAATTTATTACCTCAAGTCAACTTTTTCCGTTCATTTCTAGATGATAGTTAGATTAATTCCTACGCAAATTCAGTTTACATGATCTGATTAATTTATGTATAATTTATTTTTGCCGCATAGCCATGCCACAGTAACTCTCTCCTTTCCTGTTTTTCCCTCCAATCCATCCATCATCATACCGAAGATCGCTCACTTCTCCTCCGCAGTAATCATACCTGCGAGCCTTTTCCCCTACATTTTAATTTTCTATCGTTTTGACATGAACAAATAATTTTTTTTGAGAGAGAGGAGTCCATCCTTATGAATTTTTTATGTTTATGCAAACTTACGCCTGTGCGTGTAGGATGATAGAGTTTATGAACGCGATGACTTGCTTTATTTCGGCTTGCCATCTGCCATGCCATATAAATAAGATGTAATTTCGCAATTCTAATTTAACAATTGTAATTTTTTGCAACAATGTGTGTAAGCACCTATCTGCAAATAATTTTTTTACCAGCTGACCGATCAACTGACAGAGCACGATTTTTTACAACGGATCAAGCAAGCAAGTGTGAAATATCTGCGAGCCATTTGAGAAAACTCAATTCTGTTTTCTACTCGTTACAATTTTTGTGATTTATTAACCCCGTCTCTTTTTTTCAAAACAATAAAAAATATGAATATGCAAATATGACTTTGATTTGACTACCTACCATATGTACTACGACAACCTACCCCAAAAAAACATTTTTACAAGTATCCGCCGCCCACTCGTCATTCAAAAACTTCTTTTACAAGAATGTCAAAATGTTCGCAAAGTCAAACTGTGATCTGATAATAATAGTCGACCACAAGCAACGCAATCAAAGTCTGATAAGTGATATTTTTTGGCTGTTTAGTTGCTCTTGTGAAAATCAATGAAGATCATAAACAACACTGATAACTTGTTAAATAGGCAAATAGCGTAATAATACTCCTCTAGCCTTTGTTTTTCGCAACACATAATATGCCTAAAAACAACTTGAGCTGTGAGCTCTCTCCGAGGTTTCGTTTCACCTGGTGAAGCCTTAACACTTTTTAACGACTTTGCTTATTGGATGTAAGTAGGTACAAGATTACACGCAACACCTCTGACAGAATCTCAAAATACTCAAAATCAAATGAACAAGAACAACGAAACGGATGAATATTAGCCTGAAGCAAACCAGTTTCCTCTAACGTTCAAATACTCTTCTTCTTCTTTGTTATTGATGGTGGCGAATCATGGGATTTCTTTGATGAAGCTGATGATAATACTACTGACCAAGATTTTCCCCAGCGAAATTACAATTTTTTTAAAACAATGATACGACACAAACGGTCATGAATCCATGTACAACTGTCATGTCTTCAAGATTCTCAATTGTGGTAGTAATGATCATTGTGATCTCGTATGTAGTACGTACTGTAATGGTAGTGATGATGAGTATCTCCACAATTTTTATTTCAAAGCATTTCAAAACCTTTGGACTTCTTTCCTGTTGCCTCTTTTCCTTTAAACAATATAATGTTATACCCTCGTCATTATCATCGTTCGTGAAGCCTTTCAATCTTTTTCATGTCAAACCTATTAAAACAAAAAAAAACATTGGGACAAACTTCGTTCTATGCTTATCCCCTCTTCTTGTACATTCTTTTACAAATGACAACCTTCGTGAAAACTTTCAGTTCAGTCAGTCAGTCACAGAGTCAACATCAAACATCCTTAAATCCACATGCATGCTACTAACAGATGATATTTTTCTGCATACATGGCAATGTCCATCACACAAGATCACAATCGAAATCATGCTCGCTTAATTTGATAAATATCTTTTCATTCATTCACCAAAGCCACACGGCACAAAACTGAAGATGAACGATGAGGAGGAGAGAGCAACAAACAACTATGTCTATGCTGTGTGTAGGTACAAAAAAGAGAGTATATGAAAGCGAGCTCTAGTGTCCGCGAAAAAAAATATCCCCAAACATTAGCCATTATTATTGCGTTTCCTCTTTCATTTCCTTTCTTGTTCAAAATCAAATCAAAACTACCTACACACTCGCAAAAGAAAAGGAGTAAAACTGTCAAAGTCAATACCATCGAAATTAGTTAGACCTGGCGGATCATTCATTTTTGCCTGAAATGTCAATCCTAATTTACTCCAAGTATCGCTGCTCGACACGATAGCCTTTGTATTCTCTCCTAACGCACCTACCTATACAACCACATTAGCATTTTATTACAAATCATTCAATTGACTTATTACTCTTTTCTAGTGCACCAATAACAAAAGCAAAAGTAAGTCAAAAACGGCTGAAGATGTTGGTCTCTAGGTCGATCGATATATTTCCATCATCATATCACACAAATTTTACTTTTCAAGTGTTGCTTCGCATTTTTCCTTTCCTATTATTATTATACTCCTGCTATTAATATTATTACCGAGCCCTATACCCCTTTTAATAGAATCCTTTGCACAAAAAAGGTAAGTTCTGTTTTAATAATAATAGCACATAATAATAATAGCAGGTCGATAGATCGCCCTCTGTCCTTCACTGACATATAGGAGTTGTTGCAACTCAAACTTTTCAACAGAGATAAAAAGTCATGAAGTGCACGAGAGCAATACCAAAATACTACTTATACATATGATTACATGATGTGCATACAGGAATAATGAAATTTGCTCTCATGTGAATCTAGGTTATTATTACATTTATGACAATACACATACTATTTGCAAATAAGTGCACTTCATTCTTCTTCCTCCCTCCCTCCCTCCATCACCATAAATGTTTATGATGCGTGCATCGGTGATCCCATTCCGAAAGTCAAAATCTAGACCTCTCTCCAGCCTACACACAAAGTGGCACCAACCGCCGCTGCTACTAATGTTCAGTTTCACATTTAATATTATAGACATTTACACTTTCATGTACGAAGATATCTGAAGCGACCATCACTGCCGCCACCGCCACCAACACCAGAGCCACCACTAAAATCCATTAGAGTAATCTTCCAGAAGAAGTGGCGGCTGGGAAGAGAAAGGTCAACGAAAAGAGAAGGCAAAAAAAGGATTTTGCAATATATTGTGAAAACGTGCAAAAAGGAAACCAAGTCATGTCATGATGCTTGCACCTACGTGTAACAAGTGTGTAGCAATAAGTTGTAGAAGAGTACTAATGCAACAGAAATGGTGCAAAACACACACGATTTTTTATTTTTTCACCAGAGAAGTCAGAGCCAACGGTCACTTTGAAGAAAAGAAAATCATTATTATCAACAGTGCAATCAAATGGTCATAAAAACATCAAAGAAGCCACATGCAAACTTCTCATTAAGCAACAATCAATACGGTACGTGTGAGCCTAGTTCCGTCTCTCTCGCCGTTCTTGCAAGAAAAAAAATCTGATGACCTACTGCAAATACTCGGACAGGGCATGGTTTTTAATGTGTCTACCAACGATTTCACATGTCAATTTATTACTGATTGCAGAAATCTTGAGCAAATACCAAGTTAGGTCTTAAACTTTTGCGAGAACGTGTGAGAAACTCGCTTGCCTTAGGAACAAATAAAAGAGAGCAAAAATATAATTTTTATTTTATTTTCATATTGCCTCAAAGTGAGGTGAGTCCCAGTTGGCGTATGTACTTTGAGCTTGCGACTTATGCAAAAAAACTTACAGTTCATTGCATGTCAAGAGGAAGTTTGTCACTTAAAAATGCTCATTCCCCTTTTTTCAGTTTCCTCCACTTTACTTAACCACTTTCTTGTTGCACAACGAATAAATGTGCATATTGAATATAATGTACTCACGATTATGGAGGCATAATAGCTCATGCTATTGCCATTATTATTACGAAGAAACCACTAGTAAAAATGCAAATTTTTGCTTAATGAGACTTGTACAAAATAAAGCCTGCGGACTATTAAAAATCCGCATGAAAAAAATCAGATTTTTCTTCATTTGTTTTGATGAAATCAGATATCTGCAATGAAAATATTTAGGTAAAGTCACAATAATTATTGCACCACAGTCCAATCAACAGATAAACACATCACCTGAATTCCTCAGTGAAGTATTCTTCACTTTGATTATTCTTATGCAAAGCGTATACTTAAGACTAATTATAGCGTCTCACTAATTGCCCCAATGCTAAATAATGCAAAAGCTTGCACACAAAAAACGTGCTGTGAGCAAACAACCTACATAGCATTTTTTTATTGTGAACTCTGGCCAAAAAAAAAATATTTATCAGCATAGCTTCACGCGTCTTGTACATAAAAGAGCAGAAGAAGTCTTGTTGGCAGAAAAATGATAATTGATGATCGAGCGAGTTGAAGTCTGCTTCTGCTGCTGTACAATAGTCTGTGCATTTTCTTCAATTATAATACCAAACTGCCAGACACATTGACTCCTCCATCCGTCTCAAGACGGTTAAATTAATATTTACAGTGTGCCGTTTCAACAGCTCCCTTCGTTGTTGCTTCTCTTGTTATTTATTATATTATATTTTTGCTAGTTCCTTTTTCCAAAATTAGCTACGCACACACACTTTCTACCCTGTAATATTATGTTTTTGTATGCAAATACATAAATTAATGGTGCCACCACCACTTACCACCACCAACGCACATTCATCATTATATATTTCACTTCCCTTCTTTCGTGCCTGCTTCTTGACGAGCGTTACCAAAAAAAACAAAAGGAAGAACTTACTCACTAAATTCGACTATTTTTTAATGCTATAAATAGACGCTATCTCTATTCTTCTTTACGGCAACTTTTTCTACTCAAGGAGCACTCATTTGTCTTCGTTCCTTTTTTGCAGTCTTTATTTGAGTCTTCTTCCTTTTTCCTAAAAATACAACTATTATATGACGAAAAAAGAAAACAAGATAAGCTCCTCTATGAAGACAAAATGCATGACAGTGAAACTTAAACTATTTTTCCCTCGAATGCTTCCTCCAAAAAAAAGAACAAATAATGAAAAGAATTTTTTGTGCGTGTGAAATACGCAGCAAGCAGCAAACATTTTAGCATCTATTATTAGAGGAACATTGTCATTGTATAGTCCCATTCCTGTGAACAAGGCTATTTAATTTGCATTTTTATTTTAGTTAAACAGTGTAGAATTCTTATTTATTCGTAACGAATGCCAAACAACAATGGAGATGAACACACTCTGCTTTTCAACTTGTTCTTTGACTTTTTCCACTGAACAATAAACACGCTTGTGAATGTTGTCAGCAGGATCCACACTGGCCGTTAGATTTTTTACAAACTATTATTATATTTTTGTAGTTTATGTGTTGCTCACAAAAAAACCATACCTATATTAATTTCACTAAACTAAGCTAACTATTGAGAAATGAAAACTACAACAATGTCGTATTAAATAACCGTTTCTGTTGTGTGCGTATTGTGTGTGGAGTGACCATCAGATCATCTACATAAGCAAACACAAAGGAACAACTCTGATGAGAACAATTTTTATATTATTGTCATCTCTCGTGAAAGTTTACATTAGCCACTTTTTAATGGATACATTATAAAGTATGAATGAGCCTCCACTAAGAAGCAGCTATTACCGTTGCTCGTCGTGTAAACATAATGGTCACAGTCAACAGTCAAGTCTTTTTTACCTGTCAGTTACCTTTAGTTGTTTGGCTGTTATGTATGTGTAGTCAAAAGAAAAATTAAATTCTTTTTTTGAAAAAAAAGTTAAATGTGGAAAATGACTGGTTGATGATGATGATGATAAATGATGAAGCCGTCTGCCATTCGTTTTCACTTGTGATGAGACGATGACAAGAACAAGCGAAGAATCTCGACAAGCGACGTTGTTTGTTAGTTTATATTTTAATGGCATTGTGTGTTAACTCACGCAGGGTGCGCATATTAAGCAGGCGGACTTGTGACGGGCCGAAGAAGTGCAAATTAGTAAATTCAATCAAAAGCTTGAACTGTAGAAAAATGAGACGCATCAGCAAAAACTAAATTTCAAAAATATTTTCTACCAGCTGCTGTGAAGAGCACTACCTACTCACCATTATTATTGACGCCACCACAAGGAGCGCTTGCCTTTTTATTGCTAAATGTACTCAGTCTGTGTCATTGGTTATTTAGAAAATGAAATTTTCTTTAAGGTGAATATTGCAATTAAGGTGGATTATCAATTGCGTGGATGCTTGTGGCGTGTGCACACCTATTAAAGAAGTTTTCTTCTAACTTTAAACGCGTAAATTATAATTATTGCTGAATGGAAGTTGTGGTGATGGTCATATATAGACACGTTCGTACAATGTATACGTAAACACTTACCATAATACAGTTAGGTTTGCCGACAGCCCATAGGTTGACTTTTTTGTCGCCCCCGCCTAAAATAATTTTAAAAAATATAAAGTAATAAGGTACATACATATTCTTTCATTTTTAACTATTCGCAGGTTTAGCAGGATTGCCTGATTTATTACCAATGATGGCCGACGTTGCGTTTTCACGCAGAAATAATTCTAGTGGTCTGTAAGTCAGAATACTCCCCGAGCCCTTCATCACAACTCACAACATAGTAAAAAAAGATACTCCAAGGATAGTTTTAACATTTGGAATTAACATACTAAAATGTCATCGCCAACTTTGATAAGCTCAAATCTCAGTCTGATTTTGTAAGTGTGATACCTACAAGTGGAGTGTCATCCTATTGACAAGAGGGTGTCCTTTTTGTCATAAATTATATGGACCAGCTAACTTTTTCGGGAAGCACATGAAGAAAGCACACCTTTCATTCAATTCAAGCGTGTTAAATATGTATATCCCATAAGACGAATTAAAACGAATGGGGACGCCAGAATTCAATCAACCGTAAGTTGACAATTTTCAATGAAGCAATAGTGGGTCTGAAACCATTTCGTCAAAAATGGCGTGGAGAATGCGAAATATAATAATTAAATAATAATTCAATTATTGAAAACCCTTTCAAGTTTGGCCAAAAGGAATGGTTCATAATTCAGAAAGTCTTTCTCATTTATCCTTTTAATTTTACTTTTTGGTATAAATAACGAATGCAATGGAAAGAGTAGAGAATTTCAAATTAAAACAATAGCACAGCAAAATACAATAGCAAAATTTCGAACACTTATGCCTGCAGCACAAGGACCTTAATGCAGACATTTGGGCTACTTTGGAGAAGAGCATCCATTGCATAGCAAGGCTGACGTGTTCGATGTTTATGTCTTCACTGGCACTGGATGTATCAAACCTTACACTTTTATGCATCTCTTCAGCCTTCACATCCCAAAAATATTTTGTACTCAATTCTTTACAATTTGAATTGCAGAAAACCATTCCACTTCGTGGGAAAGGGAAATCGCATAGCCGGCATTAAAAACTTCGAAAATGACATTGCTGCTAACGAGAAACCGAAAGTTGAAATTTAATAGCACGACAGGTATTTGCAATGAGATGGACTTATACTCACCTGTTACCAAAACACGGCCTCCTGACCTATGACCCAGTGACACAGAGTTAACATTGGCAGCATGGGCAGGAAACTCCTCTGTAATTGAAAAAATGAAAAGCATATATTAGTCAAACTATAATAATAATAATATAGTAGTTTGGGACTTGAAACAAAAAAGAGCATAAATTTTTTTATGGGAACGGCATTTCCTTTTAATAACATTTATAATTGTGATAATCTAATCGAAATTATTCATCAATATTTCACCATAAAACACTCCACGTCAGACCTTATTTGTCGTGTGCGCCCTAACAAAATCATAGCTATTGAATACCTCCTCATTCAACCATGGTTCGAAGTTAATGGCCACGTATAGCCTCACATTCACGTCTGTGTCTACCTACAATAATCTATGCCGTAACTATTATTAAGACAATTATTGCTATTTCATAGGTACACAGGTTTGTAGTTTAAGCTGTTGGTTATTGAACCAATTTCTCTCTCGAGAACAAAAAAAATCATTTCATTCATTCCATTGTTGTAAAGTCATAATAACGAGTCTGTATACAAGTAAGTCATGGAGAGGTACGAGTTGTGCGTATGTATGCAACGCAGTGATACAAACGTTAGCACAATTTAAAGAAGCAACTCGTGAAACAAAAACAACTTCGACTGCATTTAATACGCGAAGCCTTGCTTTAAAAAAAATCTGGTTTGTTACACTATTACAATAAGATATTCTAATGGATTTACGACTATGACCATATTATCTAGCAACAATTACGCATTTATGCATATAATAATATGTATGAAAAAATCAGTTTCGCTACCTACAAACAAGAAAAAAAGGGAAAAAATAGTGAGGTGTGAACTGAATGAAAACACAGAAAAGCCTGTTTTTCAGTTAAATAATTACTTTGCATCATGCATATCCTACGCACTCAATTTTTCAATGTTAGTTTGCTGGTAAACCGTAATCCTAATAGCACACCACGAAAAACTTTTGCTTTATTGACCATATAAAAGTCATACTGGCGGTAGATAATTTATACTTTATCATGCCTTAATGTCTAATCCACAAAAACAAAAGATTTACTTTTTCACTCTTCTCTTCTTGTTTTTTTACTAGTGTAAAAATTTTACCGTGCAGTTCTATTCGTTTTAATCAGTAAAGCAATTGCAAGCATCATTTAATAAATTTACAAAGCAGAGTGCAATATATGTGTATGCAGTGTGGTTTCTGCTTGGTTTGCTAGTTTATTTAGGCATTTCCCTAGTTCCACTTAAATTCGGCGTGATACAGATAGATACGTTACAAGATAAATACAGGATACCGAACGATACAACTCTCATATAACCAACAATGTAATTCAAACCAGAATTTGTGGAATTGATGCTCTTAAAAAGAATTTGAAAGAGATGTGAGGAGACTCGTTTTGAACACTGTATCGCATGCATTTCATCTCAAAAAGATTTCGTTTGGATCATTCGCTTCGTTTTTTTTTATCTTTTTTCCTCTGTAAAATAACTCTTTGTAGTTTCTACTGCCTTTTACAATAGTATATTATTCTCCTGAGTAGCGTTGAAAATTGATTCCTCCATTTTTTATTTTAAAAAATTGCACAAAACTAAAGCATTATTATTATTGTTATTATTATTACCATTATCATTATTCTAAAACTATACTGCCAGTACTGTTAGGTTGGTACAATCAACAATAAACCATAGCCATTTGTGCACATCGTGAATGTACGGGTCTAGAAAATAAAATCTTGCACGTTCATTTAGCAAAAAAAAGTCTCATCTCAAGGATTGAAGTGCTCCTCTCTTTCATTTTGACTGTTAATATTATTGTTATTATCCAACAATTATGATGATGATTACTTTTGTAATGTTACTATTGTAATGTAACAAGGAAAAAAACCGAAAAGAGTTCATTTCTACAAAATTAGAGACTCGAGCATTTGATCAAATTTTATTGTAATTGCTTCTAAAAATGCTGGTTTGACGTTGATGCTGATTATACACCGCTTTGATATTCAGTTTAAGTGAGCAAACTTGTGCCAACTGCCAACTTTTTTATTATTAAAAAAAACTCGGCACTAAATGCACGATTTGATTTATTCGTCGTAAATATTTCCCTCCATCATCACGTAAAATGCAAAAGCTTATTATGCACTCATTTCGTCAAATGGCTCGAGCCAACATAATAATGAATAAATAAATAAATATATAATCACAATAGTCAAACTCCAATTTAGCACTGTTATCATCATCAAAATAATAGTAATGAGTGGAGGGAAAGAATTCCAATCTCCTCTCGAAATTATCGTCCCATGAACTCAGTCATCAAGTTGATACAACTGTGTTTGTTCATGCATGCGTGCATTTTGCATGTGAAAATTTTTTTGAAGCAAACAACACAGTGCTGTGTGCACTTATTTTTTAAAAATTATTTACTACACTTCAAATAGAAATCTCTTCAGTTATGCGAACCTGCACAATTGAAAGAAATAACAGTAAAATGTCTTAAGTCGCAAATCATGCGTTTCCTATTTTTTCTCTTACGCAAAATAGCCCCTCACTATTCAATTTCGTTGTAAAGGCCTTTCCTTTCTTTTTTTAATCAGAGCCAACTGGCAAGCCAAAAAGTGGATTAAATTTTATTTTCTAGAACGCAATCATGCAGTTGTATGAATTATGCACACATTGTGTGCTACTATTCAAAGGTAACATTTTCAAAAAAAAATTTTGGTCATGATGTGTCACTGTCTAATCAGCTCAAGCTAATTATACCGACTTCTCTCTCCTTATCAAACCTAAAATAATCTTTCATCTACATAAGTAAACGCAATGAAATGAATCTGCAACAATGACAATGAGCCTCCGGTGATTCTTAAGTCATGCAATAGTCCAAACCTAATTTGCACACTCGCCGGTGGCTTTTCATTCACGTACTCAATAATCAGGCAGAAGCTTTAAGATTTCTAGTATATTATTATCCGCAATAAAATCATCTCTTATTCCTAGAACGTTGATTTGTACTACATAATAATTTAAAAACCCATCGATTTCTTGTAACCTCCAAGAATTGACGTTATTGGCGAGACATTTTAATTTAAATTTTATCCTTCGGAAAGAAGACTACCCTTAACGAGAAGATGCTTTCATTCTGCAAAATTTATTATTACAACATTCAAATTGAAATAAACGATTGCGAGAAATATAAGCCATTTTATTACGTTCACCATTGCCAAATTGCAAGTTTGTACCAATATTTCAAATTATTACCTGGCTAGTTAAATCTTGAAAGGATGAATGAAAGGCAGACAAGATTTATGCAAACTCAACCAGAAAAGAGAACATGCTATGTTGTCAGTGTACTAAACCATCACCATAATTATTTTTATCTTTTGAACTTTAAGCATATTCTGGTGGTATTAACTGCATCCTGCTGCCTGCCTGACCAACTGGCATAATAACAAGCAAATTTTAATTCCGATGAACAACTAAGAAATCCTTCCACAAACTTCCTTACTTTTACATTTTTACGTCATTATAATTCGACATCCTCCTCTGATTTTTTTGATATCATCGTCGACATTGTTATTATTTTGAAGGAACGTGCAATAAACCTTGTTCATGATAATCCGCTGTTCTGAATAACCTTCTTAACGGAAATATCGTCTCAGCGAGACAAGATATATGTATTAAAATGTTGAAAAACTTATTGCAAACTTATTACTGCACACGTAGCAGATGTAACAGATTATGACTGACGAAGTTAGTAATAACTCCAAACTGTATTGTTTTTCGTTCTGTATGAGTCATTAATTAAGCTAACCTGGTGAAAAATTAAGTTGGCCTTATTCCCAGCGCAAAATTGGAACATGGAGGAGCGCGGAGCATAATATCGCGAAGAATTTTTATCATGTATTTACTGCTTATCATAAAGAGACCCTGAGTGTCCATCATTTACTGTTTTCTGTGAATCCGTTTTACCACAGCCCACAGTCGTATATATGTATGTGTAACGCGCAGTGAATAGAAAAACTTTATGTTTCTTCAGCGATGTGCCTCGACATAATTTACTGCTTAATTTGGTCTTGTTCTTGTTTTATGAACCGTAAGAAAAACGGGCAACTTCTCTAGAACAATGCGTTGAAGTTACACGAAACGAAAAATCATACAACTCCCCCAAAGAAAACGCACGCATACTAATAATTCATTGTATTGTTTTATCGATAGCTAATTTTTGTATAACATGAATCAAGGTGGTTTCACAAAGAAATCCCTCTATTCTTTCACATAGTAATCAGCATCATTATAATAAATCTTCCCTCTTTTTCACATTTTGGTGCTGCTCGGCATGTACCACTGAATCCCTATTTTATGAATATACAGCATTTTTGCATTTTCATTCCTTCGTGGAGCCGTTTTTTTTAACGTGACATAAACGTAATAGTTTTGAAGTTTTTTCTATGCCGTAGTAAAAATGCATGAATATTCAGAAACCACCTTCTTTACCACTGGCTTGGCGTTTTTTATTGTCTTTTTTAAACACGGAAACATTCAAACCACTTGAACAATACTGCTCATCATCGTGTCATCGTCATCCACAAAAATTCGCCTTGTCATCATCCGCATGTTCATCCTTTTTTGTTATCCTTTTTTGTTCAAAATTGTGTTTCTTTTTTTCCTTTTCAATTCCTCTCTTCATTCATTTCATGTAACGCCGTGCATACATGCATGTATAAAATGCGTAATTCGTTGATGATAAAACTGCAGTGTTCCATATATATCTCTGTGCTTATATGTGATTTGCAATACAGTTAGGAAAAACTATTTATTAAAAACCATACGTCATTCTTTACGTTTCAATTCAAAAATATACCTGCAATAACAGAGGTAGTTCAAAAATTCAGTGACCGAATACAATAAAAGCACACAATTACATTGTACTCGAGGAATATCTTTTACTTTTTTTTACATTCACACATTATTACATACAACTTTACAAATGCAGCAAAAATAACTGAAAATGCAAATGAACATCATGTAGAGGTGTAAAGAAGAGGATGTCGTGCGTGGGCATTTTAAAACAATTCAAATAACAGAGATTCAAACACACATTATATTATGCGTACTCGTAAGTGGGATTCTTTCCTTTTCTCTCACTTTTTTTGAATACTTTTTGGCATTCGTTACAGTCAATCAGATCAAAAGGAAGTTTGTACAAAAATGATTAGAAGGATAAGGGAAAAGTGTAGTGAAGAAATGGGCACACAATGCAAAGTGCATTCTATACTATAAGAAACTTTTTTTCAAAGGCGTTAACTACAAAATCAATCACAGTCGTGCTCACATTTGCATTTTGCTCTTTCAAAAGGAAAATCTGAACACATGTATTCTTCGAGGTTTTGTTTGATCAGCTCGTGTTCAGTTCATCCTTCTTCTCCCAACAAAGTTCGCCTTCGCTGACTAGTGTGATTTTTTATTAGTGGTCGTGCTTACCTTAACAAGCATGTGAGTAATAATAAACTCCCGATCGGTTTGTTTGTACACACTTTTAATGACAAGATAAGTGTACACACGCATAACAATGGGTTTGCATAAAAAAGGAGGAAGACCAATAATAACAACGACTCTCTGAATGAATGAGGTGCAAATAGAGATTTACAACCTGCCAAAAAAAACTTATTTTTTACCATGTGCATCTATTTTTATCATCACACCTATTTCAAAAATAAACAAAAAAAATTGTATTTGTAAACAATCCAACAAAGGTGATAAATCAGCCATCGATGATGATTAAGAGATGATGGAAGAACCAAGGACACGTGGCCCCACAAAAGGATAACTCTTCAGGGGGACGAACAAGAGCGAAAATGAATCATCAAAGTAATCTCCAAAATCAGTCATTTTCTGCATTGTTACGGGGCACACACTACTACGTGCTTTTGTTTTTATGACATTTTTAGTTCACTTCCATGTTGGGAGCTCTCTATAATCTGAGAAGCGCACCTCGTGAAATAATACTGTATCACTCATTACTCATTACAAGGCGAGGTTGTTCGGTTAATTGCACGCAATGCAAGGATGGAAGCAAAGACAAAAAATCCAAAATTAGTAAAAAAAAATGCCCAAATATATGTATTCCGTCTTTACCATGAATAATGTATAGCTCTTTTGCAGGATCAAAAAGGTAGTGAAAAAAAAAATAAATTCACCACCACACGAAAATTCGTGCGCTACCCGTCCGTCAACCAGCATATCAGAAGAGCCCCCCAAGAACTGATAAGTCTAGGCATGATGAAGTGTGCATGACACAATATATGCATCACGTCACGTTCAGCAAGGCTCCCTAAAACTATACAACACGTTTCTTCAAAAGACGTTCCTTCCAAACCAACAATTTAACATCGGCAGCTCATCTCCCACAAAGATAATCAGCGCTAGTTAGCAAGCCTCACCAAATATAAGTATGGTTCTGAATTGAATGGAGCTGCGGAGTTGAAGATGACCCTGCACCACTATTACCGCATATTGCGTAGTTATGATTATGATGATGGTCATTATAGGTAGGCGCATTTTTTAAAAATACTGTTACCCTCATAAGACTAGAATGTTCATCATTATCATCGCATGTTCTTGCCTCGCTGCAGAAGTCATTATGTATGATGGCACCAGGGAACGGTGAAGGCTATCGAAATTCGCAATGTTCCCAATAAATTTCTTACCACGGCATTTTGGAGGGTAAAGGTGAAAGAAAACCTTCACAAACAACCATCGCAATCGTTAGTAGCCAACCACCAAAACTAGAATCAGAGCCAAAGCCAAGAATAGCTGGAAGCAAAGAGCATTGTGTATAATTTGAGCCTGTCAAATTGAGTTTGTTTCAGTGCACGAATACTCATTCAGACTAGTATGGCACGGCACGAACGAAATTGATAATGCAAAAATGTTGAGTTGATCACACAACTTACAAACATGGTGGTGATTAGGCATCGTTATTTTGAATTTTATGGTGGAGGCATTGCAAAAAATTAACATTTTACAACATGCCCTAATCTTTTCCTATTTCATAAATTCAGATAATTTTTCTGCGAAGAAGACCAAAAAAAATGTAGGTAGGCTGTATCAGCACTACAGACTAGATCTATGGAGTTTTTTCTGCATAAAAACGACAACAGACATAAACTCCACTTTTTGATTCTCCAAATTAAACATACAATGCTCTATTATTTCATCAGCCCTCTCAGCATAAAGTTTTTTTTTTTCGCAGGTGTGCAAAAATGTAAAAAATTCAGTCAGACGAAAGCTTGCATGCAGACATGAATTACGTTCTTGAAAAATAATCTGTGCACTGCTCAGTTATCGAAGGATCATAATATCATGGTAATCGAAGTAGAAAGGTGGCTGGCCTCAAGCCCAAGCGTTATAAAAAAATTCCTCCCACCAAAAAATACGCAATAATGGAAAACAAACCTACAGTAATAATATTACGTAGCGCACACTATTATAAATTCGCAAAACCATTTCATTTCCATTAATTCTCCACTCTTCTCATCACAACATGCACAGAAACTTATGACGGAGGAAGTAGCACGATGAAAACAAAGTTTGATGTATTATGTTACTTGTAGCCAACAAAAAAGCTCATCACGACGATGAGGACATGAACAACCCACATGTCTTTGTATTCACTAGAATATGCAAATGTGTCCAAGAAAAGCAGGACATGTGAATGAACAATATAAGAATTTACAACACAATAATATCCTTCCTATTTTTTTAGCATTTTTACTTTTGCCAGAAATATAAAGTGCCAGTTTACATTCCTTGCCATATCGAACAGAGTTCTGTGCTACAAATGATTCACTCTCTGAGCAGAGACATTCATATTTTTTTAGAATTCAATGTCAACAAAGCTGACTGACTACAGTTTGTAATGTTTCTGTTTTCGTCAGTGGAGTGCTGATTGACGACAAGATATGCACGAAAATTGAAGATAAGTCAAGGAGCAGTAACGAAGAACGGTAGTTGTGTGGTGGTGGTGGCGTACTTGTAATGTGTTCAACGACCAAGACCGACCTCATGGCCTTTTGTTTGAGCCCTGACAATGACAGCTCCATTTCCTACCCTTCAATTTAATTTTCGTTACACTTATTTTTATATTCTTTATCCCACAACTCACTCACTCTCCCAAAAATCCTCAGTCTGTGTATGTCTTGCTATAAATGGCTAATTATTTTTCCTTCCTTGGCAGCACTGAATTATTCCAATCCGGAATAGGTATAAGTAGAAATTTGTGTTTGTGTCAAGAGTGCAATCACATCGCGTCACCTAAAATGTAAAATACAATGTGAATAGGTAGTGGAGGACGGATCACCTAATAATATGCAACAATAATATTATTTTTACTTTTATTGTTAAATTTTTTAGCTACTTCTATGGAGTACCTCCAACAAGAGACCGCGTTAACATTTTGCACATGCGATTTTATTATCACAACGCACTCCATTTTTGCATCCTTCTTGTCTATCGTGTTCTTTGAGAGGTAAGTATGTGTGTGGTGTCAACAGGTCCGAATCACTGACAATTTGTTATCATCCCATAATTGGAAATTCTATATCATGATAAAGAACGCGCGAAATTGGCCCAGCAAAGTAAAAGCGTAGCGTGACCCCGTATAAGTCAAAATACAGATGTATCTACTTCGCAAATATAAGAACCCTTCGTTTTCAAAATAACATAGAGCTGAGGAGTTTGGCATTTTTTTCTGACACAGTTATTGTGTTCTACTCATCATCACGAGTTTCTACATTTAAAGTCAACACACAGCTACGTTTGGACATGACGTATTACAGGCTATTCATTTTAACTTGCAACATGGGGGCTTTGAGCTTGTTCTAATTCGGTGCACATTTTTGTAGAATTGATATGTACCTGAAGTAGCGCTACTCGAGTACTTTTAGTTGTGTTAGCGTCGAATTTTTAAAGTTGACCATGCCGGTCAAAATGAAACAGGAAGTGGACCTGAAACAGCGAACAAAGTCATGGATAGCTGGAAGCGACGGTGTCGTACTATATCTAAGAACGATGGAGGTCACATTGAACAATGCAAAAGAATTTATCAACTAGTTTTACGGATTCAAAATTAGGCTATCTGATGTTGCAAGTTAAAACGAATAGCCTTCTGTAATTGCGATATTACGATAAGCACATGTACGTGACTGAAGCAGGGCTAACTCACCAGTGTTTGACTCTTTTAAAATTTAATCTAAACTGTGGAGATTTATTACTAAAACTCAACCACGTCAGCAGATGAATTGTGAACCATTTAAAAAGGATACTTTTTGAGATTTTTCAGTCATAAAGCTTGGATTATACTAAATACCTACCGACATAAATCCATTTGAAACATGATATAGCCCCTCAAA